>PITA01003321.1:0-98438 GCA_004023965.1 Spilogale gracilis
ATACCTATGTGCTACGTACTTAGGCATCAGGGTGATCAAGACAGATACTACTGCTGTGCTTGTCGAAGCCATCAGAGATCTCTGGCAGCTGATAAGAAATATGGCATACTATAGTCAACAACACAAGAAACAATAGGTGTTGGCAAGGACACGGAGAAAGGGGAAAACTCTTGCACTGTTGATGGCAATGAAGACTTGTACAGCCACTCTGAAAAACAGTATGGAGGTTCCTCAAAAAGTTAAAAATACGTGATAAGCACCAGGTATTATACAGAAGTACTGAATCACTAAAACGTATGCTTGAAACTAATATTATACTGTATTTTAACTGGAATTTAAATAAAAACTTAAAAATGACAAATGATTTTACTTGACAGAAGAAAAAAAGTTAAAAAATAGAACTACCCTATAATCTAGGAATCACACTATTACGTATTTCTCCAAAGAATACAAAAATACTAATTCAAAAGGATACATGCAACTCTGATATTTATAGTAGCATTATCTACAAGAGCCAAATTATGGAAACAGTCCAAGTGTCCACTGACTGAGAATGGATAAAGAAGATATGGTGTATATATCTGTGTGTACACACACACACACACACACACACACACACACACACACAGAATATTACTCAGCCATAAAAAAAGAATGAAATCTTGCCATCTGCTACTACTATGGACGGAGTGAGAGAGCATTATGCTAAGCAAAATAAGTTGGTCAGAAAAAGACAAATACCATGAGTTCATTCTTATGTGGAATTTAAGAAACAAAACAAATGAGCAAAGGGAGAAAAAAGAGAGAGAGAGAGAGAGAGGCAAAGAAACAGACTGTTAACTACAGAGAACAGACTGATGGTTATCCGACCACAGGCGGATGGGGGAGGGGTGAAATAAGTGATGGGGATTAAGGAGGTCACCTGCTATGATGAGCACTAGGTAATGTATGGAAGTGTTGAATCACAACACTGTAAACCTGAAACAAATATAACACTGTATGTTAACTGGAATTTAAAAACTAAAAAAAAAGAAAGAGGGGTGCCTGGGTGGCTCAGTTGGTTAAGTGACTGCCTTCGGCTCAGGTCATGATCCCGGAGACCGGGGATCGAGTCCCACATCGGGCTCCCTGCTCGGCGGGAAGCCTACTTCTTCTCTCACTCCCCCTGCTCGTGTTCCCTCTCTGGATGTGTTTCTCTCTGTCAAATAAATAAAATCTTTAAAAAAAAAAAAAAAAGAAAGAAAGAAAAAGAAATATTCCATAAAAGTACTAAACAAATGACAGAAGGATACGATTTCTTCACAAAAATATATATACAATTATTAAGCAGGTCACAAATTTGGCTCCATGGTTCCTAGCAGTCAAAGCAAAGTGGTTATCATTATTGGTTCTGACAAAGTACGGAGGTTCTTCTACTTATAAACAGATTAGTTTCCAAAGAACTATCATTAAGTCCATTTAATCACATGTACAAATTTTTAACTACAGAAACAACTGCTAATTCCATCTTTTGGTGACTAAGAGTTGCCAAACTCCTCCCACCCAACCACTGTTCCCTCTCAACAGGAGGTTTTTCACATCTACCAAAGTCCCTAAGCTGAAAGGTCTTGAGCAGAGGAGCCTGTGTGTGTGTGTATTATAACCAAAATGCTCTTTCCTGAATCCAGACTGGAAGGATATTTTTATTCTGGATCTGTATTAAAAGACTACTTTGTGATATACTGGACTACATCCTCAACAATATTCCTAAACAGAATTACAATAATAGATTTTATAATTTCCTATATGTCTGAATGTAGCTCTATGGAATATCACTAAAGAGAACTTCTTTAAAAGCAATTTTACAAAATAACGTAGCCAAAATATGGTATTTATAATAGCTAAGGAACATGCATGTCTTTCAAGCAGCTCCCAATTAAAAAAAAAAAAAAAGGAAAAAGATAGGAAATTCAACCCTTGGAAGAACATCTGAAGATCTAAGAATAAGCTTTTAATACTGGCATCATAGTGATTGCTTACGCAAGTTTTGTGTGTAACACCCCTTAACCGGAATTCATAAAACATAGGAAAATAGAGCTTTCAGATTAAGTTTTCAGGTTTTTAGCAATTATATCTAAAATGAGTATAATACTTAGTGGATAATGAAAACAGATGCAATATTTTTTTAAAAGGGCTATTCTTGGGATGCCTGGTTGGCTCAGTCAGTTAAGTGTCTGCCTTCAGCTCAGGTCCTGATTCCAGGGATTGAATCCCACATCCAGCTCCTTGCTCAGCAGGGAGTCTGCTTCTCCCTCTGCCTGATGCCCCCCCTGCTTGTGCTCTCTCTGACAAATAAATAAATAAAACCTTTAAAAAAATTAAAAATAAAAAAAAAGGGCCAGTCATTTTTCTCATGAATCTCAAAGAAATGGAAATTAGAGGAATAACTCAAAGGCCACAGTTATTACTGTATATGAATATTACAAAAAGAGACAAACTACGTAAACAACATTTTTGATTGGTTAGATTCACTACAATTAAGTGAAATGAGAGAAAAAGCAAAAACACACTCTAAACACACTATCTACACTAAATAATCAGAGTGCCTTTTCCTTAACTTCAGAGGAGTTTACTGAGTACTTAGGTTAACCCATACAAAACCGAAATTCAGTTAAGTTAAAGAATATAAGATTATGTTAACAGGGATTCTTCTAAAATTAGAGTAAAATAACGCTATTTAGGGCTGCCTGGGTGACTGAAGTCATTAAGCATCTGTCTTTGGCTCAGGTCAGGATCCCAGGGTCCTGGGACTGAGTGCTCAGCAGGAAGCCTGCTTCTCACTCTCCCACTCCCCCTGCTTGTGTGCCCTCTCTCTGTTCTCTCTCTCTCTGCCAAATAAGTAAATAAAATCTTAAAAAAAAACCCAAAACACTATTTAGTCTAAATATTTTAAGAATTGGAATCTGTGTATTTTCAAAGTTGCTTTTAAATACAGATAAAATACACATTTATTTTTATATATTTTTGTTTTATTTTATATTTTATTTTATTTTTATATTTTCATATTCTATTTTTATTTTATATTATTTTTATGTATTATTTTTATACATATATTTTAGTATATTTAAATACAGATAAAATACATATACATATTTTAAATACAGATAAAATAGATATATAACACACTAAAATGGCATTTTAGTAGTAACTGGCTATAAGTTCATTGTAATTATTTTATTGATTTCTATTATAAAATTGGAGATGTTTTCCTATCTTATAGAAAAAAATATTAGGGTATTCATTATTATGAAATCTCATTTGCTTTGCAGCAAATATGTAGCCTGAGGGAAGAAGGAGGGAAAACAGACATTGCCAGTGTGTTGTAATTATTTCAGATGAACTCAACATGCCAGTCAAATCCTATGAAAACTTGTTGCCCTGAGAGGTGGGAAAGGAGACAGAGAGTATATTTTATAGGCATTTTTTCAGAAAAAGATAATTTTTAGAGCAGTTTGACACAGCAAAATTGAAAGGAAGGTACACAGATTTCTCATAAGCCTCCTGGCTGCCCCACCACCAGATGCAGAGAGAGCCTCCTTCATTATCAACATTAGGGTTCACTCTTGGTGTTATGCAGTCTGTGGGTTTGGACAAACGTATAATGATATGTATCCATCATTATACTGTCTTACAGAATATTTTTAGTGCCCTAAAAATCCTCTGTGCTCTGCCTATTCATCCCTTCTACCACCTTCAACTCCTAGTTCCTAATCTTCCTACTGTATCCATAGTTTTGCTTTTTTCAGAATGTCACATAGTTAAAATTATACAAATAATTCCACATAGTTGGAATTATACAGTCTTTTCAGATTGGTTTCTTTCACTTAGTAATACACATTTAACTCTCCTCCATGTCTTTTCATGGCTTGACAGATCATTTCTTTTTCGCACTAAGTAACATTCCATTGTCTGGATGTACCCTGGTTTATTAATCTATTAACTTACTGAAGGACATCCTGATTGTCTTTTCGCAATTATTAGTAAGCTCTATGAACATCAATGTGCAGGATTCTGTGTGGATGTAAGTTTTCAACTCCTTTAAGTAAAAACCAAGGAGCACTACTGCTGAATCATATGGCTGGTAAGTTTAGTCAGGTAAGAAACCACCAAACTGTCTTCCAAAGTGGCTGTGCCATTTTGTATTCTTCCCAGCAATGAAAGAAAGCCCATTACTGCTCCCCATCCTTGCCAGCACTGGGTACAGTTAAGTGTTCTGGATGTGGGTCATTCTACTAGGTTTGCAGTGGTATCTCGTTTTAATTTGCATTTCCCTGAAAACATGGTGTAAACCATATTTTCATATGCCTATTTGCCATCTGCAAGTCTTCTTCTGTGAGGGGTCTATGGAGGTCTTTGGCCTCTTGTTTGCTTTCTTATTGTTGAGTTTTAAAAGTATCTTGTATATTTTGGATAGCAGTCTTCTATCAGATGTGTCTTTTGCAAATATTTTCTCCCAATCTGTAGCTTGTCTTCTCATTCTCCTGATATTATATATTTTCAACCTGAGATACATGTCACCATGTGATAATTTTATTCATTTAGTGGCAAAGAATAGGAACCTATGGGATATATAGGACCCAGAGCAAGAACTTATTTTAAGACTTATTTACTGGGGCGCCTTTTTAAAAAAAAAAAAAAAAAAAAGACTTATTTACTTATCTGGAGAGAGAGTGAGAGAGCACATGCAGCAGAGAAGAGGACACGGAGAGAGATAATCTCAAGTAAGACTCCCCACTGAGTGCGAAGCCTGAGTGGGGGCTCAATCTCACGACCCCGAAATGATGACCCGAGCAGAAAGCAAGAGTTGGACCCCTAACGGAGTGAATCATGCAAGCGCCCCCCAAAGCAAGAACTTATACTCTTCATTACCAAAAATAAGTAAGAAAAAATTTACACAGTTACTTAGTAAACACCATATTAATCTGGAATGAAATAAGAGACTTAAGGCTCAAAAATCGAGCTAACATTTTATCTGGACAATTTCCCTACTATTGTCTTAAAGTTATGGTGCCACTTAGTCTGAATCTGGATCTTTTCTCATCAGAGTTCCTTGGGGATCTCCTCTGCCTGGTGCCTCTGTCCTACTTAATTAAGCACCAAGATCAAGACTAGCTGTAGACCATTCAATTAGCTAATTATCATTCTAAGCTAATTACAAAGTAGATGATTTGTTCTGAAAATGTTGCTGAGATTGCTGAGCTACTGTTTCTGTTTTCTACCATCAACTGTAATTGCAAACACAAAGGGAGAAACCACCTACCCCATCCCCAAATTTGCAACCCTAGAATGATGATTTTTTCTTAACTCCCTTATGAAGGTAAAATGACCAGAGAAGAAAGAATCAATTGGCTTATATTCCCACAGTTTCCACTCCAATATTCTCACTCTTTTATTCAGAGGCTTGGAGAATTTTTTCTTTTTTCCTTAGAAATTTTATGCTCCAAATTACACTGTTTAAAGCTCTTTATACAATCATTAAGCAAAAGCAATCAAAAGAAAAGCAAATACTTATAAGTGTTTATGCCAAAAGCATTAGCATTACAGTATCAATCAATTTTCAACAGAAATATCAAAGAAGTAAATAATTTTTAGATACATTTCAAAATTCTATATTCTACCCCTCTTATTAGCTCATTTCTTCATCTGACAATTCAATTACTCTGAAAATTTTAAGGAAATATTATGGTGATTTATAATCTAATGTGATTTTAAGGAAAAAATGGAAGGAATATGTCATGCATGTTGATTCCCAGCTGTGTCACTGACTTGCTGTAGAACATCAAGGAGTTCATTCCACCTCTGGGTCTCATTTGTAAAATAATGGAATTGTACTTTATTAGAAGCTGCTAACTGGTGGTCCTTTAGCCACATCCAGCCTGTGGACCTACCTTGTTTGCCCAGCATATTTTAAAAATTGGGAAATTTCACACTCAAAACCCAACTTCCACTTTCTCTTTAAAAATTTTAAGATTGACAACACTGGGCCTACATTCTCATGTGGCAATAAAGGCTGAAATTGCATAGAAGCTGCCCCATTTGCATAAAAGCATGGGATCTTGCTGTTAGATTACCTGCCTGACTGCTTCATATCTAAGTTTTTAATGAAACAGGTTACCTCTAAAGCTTCTTTCAGCTGTAGCATTCTCACATTTAGAGTGAGCCACATAGCAAAAGGTCCATGTAACCTAAGTCTCAACTTTCCCTGAATAGGGATAACAACAACATCTGATCAACACTTGAGCTTTGGAGACAGAATGAAATAGTGAGTGGTGACTGCTTAGCACAGTGACAAGCGTGTTTAGAGTGCTGAATAAACAGTAGAGGTGACAAACACCAGTAACAGTGAACAAGAGGACTCAAAAACCAGTTCTGTGATGGCCAATCAAATCTAAATCAAAATTTATGAGCAGATTCTTCTCTTCCAAACATAGCACCAGTCCCACCAAAAATCTGCTACTGGCCTCTAATTTTTAGAGATTATTAATTCTTCATTCACCATGCATAAAATAAGAGGCTGAGAAAAAAATGAAGGTCTTGAGTGGGCTGACCTCAATTAAAATAAGCTTTAAAATTATGATAAAATTTTTCAGCAGGCCATTCGCAGCAAAATTTGCTGCAGCTCCTTCTGTTCTAATCAGGGCCATTTTTAGTTGTCAAGAATAAAGAAAAATTGCATTCAAAAGTTTCTGCAGGGAAAGGGGGCTTACTAAAAAGTTTATATACCCATAGGAACCCTGGAGAAAATTAATAATCAGGAACCAGAGAGGTCAGCAAATAGAGAACACTGGGAGCACCAGTCTTTGTTCAACTCTATTTTTCTCTCTGCTGGTCAATCTGTGTCCCTGCATCCATTCTACACCATCCTACCTCCTCCCGTATCTCATAGTCTATATTCTTCTAACTTAAAAACTTCAGAATGCACATGACCCTTCACCTTCCCACCCTCTCCATATCACTATCTCTCTGTATCAAGTCTTGCTGTTAACTTGCCTACTGTGAGTCATATTTCTGAGAGGGACAAAAAATTACAAACAGAACTATCACCTCATCCTGCAAGCCCACTTATGAGTATATACCCAAAAGAGCTGAAAGCAGGGTCTCATAGAGAATTTATGCTGCACACTCATGTCCATAGCAGCACTACTCACACCTCTTGTGGAAGGTTCACCAGCACATGGGTGGATACACATAGTGTGGAATAGTATTTACCCTTAAAAAGGAAAGACACTCACTACAACCTGGATGAACCTTGATGACATTATGCTAAGCGAAATAAGCTAGTCACAGTACGACAAATACTATGAGCCCACTTACATGAGGCATCTAAAATGGTGTAATTCATAAGAACAGACAGTAGAATGGAGGTTATCAGGGGCTAAGGTGAGGGAAAAATGAGGAAAAGCTGCTTAATGAATATGGATTTTAAGTTTTGCAAGGTGAACAAAATTCTGGATATCTGTTGTGCAACAATGTGAATACACTTAATACTATTGAACTGTACACTTAAAAATGTGAAGATGGTAAATTTTGTTTTTTATCACAATTAAAAAATTTTTAATTTTTGAGAGAAGGAAGCAGACTTGCCCAAATAATCTTTTTTGAAGCAAACTATGCAAGCATGGATCGGTGGCAAACGTAGGGACTGATGGCTGTATACTTACTTGACAACTTTCTATTAAAGGCCTACTGTTTTTGACACTATGCTAAGTTCTCAGCCAGGTACCTCCCTTCCCTACCCTGCTTAGCTGTTCACACTCACTCAGTAGGTTTGCCTTATATAAAAAGGGTTGACAATTCGCATCTCTGAAACCACAACATTTGCATTTTTGTAAGTGCATATTTTTATTGTATTGTATCCTGCCATGCAATTAAATAAAGGTTTTTAATTTTGTGTTTTGTTTTCTTTGCCCTTAGTTGTTATTACTGTCACTCTGCCTACAAGAAACAGTGCAGTTCTTCCATAACCACTAGGAAGGAGTACTTGAGAAAAGTGACTCTAGAGCACAATGCTCTTAAAAGAAACCTCATCAACTTCAAAGTTTAAGTATGCAACCACAGTTTAAAACCCTTCCCATTCAAAGCATTATGAAACAAAACAAGAATCCCCTTCAGAATCTTCTTACTTGGCCAAATACTAGGGTAGGAAAAGCTGAATTCCCATCATTAAAAAATTTCATTAGTCTCCAATCTATAAATGCAGAAACTATTGCTCCAAAGAGAGATTAAACTACTTGCAGAAGCCGCCTCAGTACAGAATTGCATTAAATAAATTGCCTATTAAAACATGTAACACAAGCTTAGGCAGGAAGCTTTCATTCACTGTTTGACTGGATATTCCCGACCATTCTCAGCTTCTGTGATAACACTGTCTCTAGATTTTCTTCTCATCACTGGCAGTTCCTCTCACTGAATCATCTTTTTCTTCCCAGCCCTTGAATACTAGTATGTCCACAGTCCCAGACCCAGCAGTCTTCTTTTCTACTGTACACATTCCCTGCATTAATCAGAACTCACATCTAAGCTTCTACTTACACAGTGATAATTCTCAAATCTACACCTCTAACCTAGACTTTCTGCCTTGAGTTCAGATCCAATTACCTGACTGCCCTTGAAAAGCCCTCCATCTACCAGAAATCAGTGACAAAAACTAATCTTATTAGCTTAACCTTTCTCTCCATCCCCAATGTTCCTTACCTTTATACTCCTTTTCTGATTAATACAACCATCAACCAGATGCCAAACATGAGAAGAACCCTAGATGCCCTCCTCTAACCACCTACCCAGTCTTCACACTGCTCCAGCCCTAGCATTCCCAGGACTAAATTTTATCAATGTCTCCTCATTTAAAGTCTAAAATCCCCAGAAATGTGACAGTATGCACAATCTGATTTTTGTCTATGTATTTTCATGTAACAATGATACATCTGTTCCCTGAATGAATGTAAATTCCTTATGTAGAGAGGTCATATTACTATTACCATCACAATAAATGTGTAGAATGAACATTTCTTCAGTCTTTCTTGCCACTCCTCCATACCTACCCAGCTTCTAGAAATACTAAATTACTTGCACTTCTGCCGTTTTGCCATGTTTCCTGTTTCTACACCTTTATATATGCTGTGTCCCCTTTAAAATGCCTCCACTTGATTTTCCACCTGAATAGGCTTTATATTTACCCTTAAGATTCAGTTGAACCATCACCTCTTTAAAAACAAATTTTTAAAACATTGCTCCTAATATTCCATTGCATTCCCACAGTCCCATGTGTATTTATGAGACTCTATTGTAATTTTTTATTTATTTGCCTGTCTTTTCCACCAAACTATGAAGGGCTTAAGGGGAGAAACAGTGACTATCTTTAACTGTATCCCCAGGATCTAATACAGTGCCTGGCACTTAGAAGGCCATAAATAAACATCTACTGAATAAAGCATGAGTCTGTTTTGTGATGGGAATGCCAGATTACACCTCTGTAGTCTACATTTGTGGTCAAACAAAAAAATAAGAGTTACAAGAAAATTAATCTCTTAAAAATATATATGGGGCACCTGGGTGGCTCAGTCAGTAAGCATCACACTCTTGATTTCAGGTGTAGTCATGACAACCGAGGCAGGAGATCCAGCCCCTCATGGGTCCTTACACTCACTGCAGAGTCAGCTTAGGTTTCTCTCTCTCCCGCTGTCTCTATCCCTTCCCTGCTCCCTCTCTCTCAAAATAAGTGAATAAAATCTTTAAATATATATGTATATATATTCATTCCAGTGTAACATTTTAAATTCAAGAGAAAATAACCCCAAATGCATAGTCATCTCAGCTCCATTTTGGAAATAAGTAATGTACATAATCATGAATAACTTTATAAAAATTGCATAAGTTACTTTTTGAAAGGGATAAGAGAGGATAACATTTATGGCCTAAAAATTACCTGTATCACAACAAAATATTTCACATTCATTTCAAAGATATCCAGGGTCAGTTATAAGAACTAAATTTTAAAAACATTTTCTTTTAAACTAGCTAAATTGAGCAAAAACTATTTTTCCAAAGGCTTAATAAATTAAACACTGTCCTATCAAACCAATTTATGTTTATAGGTATGGCCTAAATCATTCCACTTTATATCAAGTTGTTTAAAACAGACCCCTCATCAAAAAGTAAATATATGTAGATTTTAGGATAGATGGATAGAGTCAGGAACTTTGTCTGCATCGTCTTACTCTACCACACATATCAACAGAACTCAAATTATAATAGTAAATGTTATGCTAACAGAAGAGCTGACTTTTTAACCACTTTTGTCCAAGTACCAAATATGGACTCTGTCAGCCATGCTACTGATTCAAGACACAAGGAAGAGAGCCAAAATTCTTGCCCACATGGAAGAAAAGAAAAATATCATTACAGCTCTCTTAACATTGAAAACTCGTTTCAAGTGTCCTCTTAAAAAAAAAAAAAAACTTTTGGTAACAGCTTTTTATCTGAAGACAAAAACAAGGGTTAAAATTCACTTAGGTGCACAATCTTGTGCTCCATCAATATTCTGTCCTTTTGCGGTCACAAATTTTAGAAGCAAAATGCTAACAATGAATCAAAGGACAACTTTCACATATGCTGAAAATACCTGTTTAACTTTCCATTAATAAGTTGTTCTTTACAGAAGTGTAGAGAAATAATTTTGAGAGCTGTCATCCTATATCTAATAACTCACTTAAGTTTCATATTTAAGTACAAAAGTTTCTATAATCATTTTTTTTAAAGGTAAATGGTTTTTACCATTTAAATGGTAAATGGCAGACTGAGAAGGATTTTAAGTTTCCTTGAATTTTAGCTGGAGACATTTTCTACCATGTTAAAATGGTTACATCTAACATAGACTATTCTTTGGTTTCTCACTCTAAATGACAAAACATTTCCTTCACACATATTTTTGCTTCTGAGGGCAGAGGGAAAAAACAGCATTCGAACAAAACGTAATGCTAAAAGGCACATGGTTTAAAAATTTTAAAAGTGGAGCGCCTGACAGAATCAGTCTATAGAGCTCAGGAATCTGAATCTCTGGGTTGTGAGTTCAAGCCTCACACTGGGCATGGAGCGTACTTGAAAAAAATAAATGTAACTAAATAAATAAACAGGTAGATAGATAAATAAAAATTTTAAAAGCATTTATCTTTATTTGAAAACTTCTGTTGAATAACTTCCTCAGTAATGTGATGAACATGACTTCCTGCACAAAATTGAGATATAACAAAATTGAGATATCGTGTTTTAAGGAGATAATGCCAAAAAGACCCTGAAATGCTAAGTCCTCACTTCTACATAGAAGTAGTTTGTGGTTAAAAAAAAAAAAAAAAAAAAAGTAATTTATAGTAGTTTATGTGGAAGCAGTAAGTCATAAACATCTCATGAAATGTTCTTGAGCTGTTTCCCAATTTCTGTAGGGTGGACAATTTTAGAAACACAAAAGTAGAATGAGTAGCATAAATGAATTCATCATGTTATCAAGGAAGTCATTCAACAGAAGTTTTAGTGTCAAAAGCATTCTCTCCAACGAAACCTAGTTTGAGTATCTTGTCACCATGAAGCAGAAAGTCTAAATTTTATTCCCATTATAAGTCCTTCCTCAGGTATAGAAATTGAAATATGCATTCTAGAAGGGTAAAGCAAAGGTCTAATCTCTTCTCAGAGAGTCTTCAATAGATTGAGATAGAATAGTGTGCTTTATAACTGAAATAAAGGAAAACATATGATAGAAAAAGAATAATTTTTTGATAGGTAGGGTAGCCGTTGGCTTTTCTTGCCCTGAACTAAATTTTTGTAAAGTTACCAACTCAAATCAATAATGACAGAAAATAGGTTTTTAGAGTGTTTCAAGTAAACAAATCCATAATTTCTAGTAAAAAAGGAAAACCCATTAAACACTCCAATACACACTACACACTCCTGTGGGCAACGCTCCATGGAAAAATATAAAAAGATTTAGTTGGATTTTCCATTCAGTTAAATCAGTCCTATAACTAATGAAATGATGGCTCTAAAAGCTTCATAAAAGTTAACATTATTTTAATCACTTGTCTTAGTATCTGAATTAGAATATTTTTAAAAAATAACAATTTACATTCTATAGAGTAGTAATGTAAGAAAATAAAATCATGACCTGCTTATTTTCCCTTAAAAAACAAAATAATACCAGATTATTTCTTTAACTTAGAAAAAAGGTAAACAGAATAAACTACATATAAAGATGTATAATTAAAAGATAAAGTATACTTTATATCATGAGCTGCAAAGGAGGCACTAATATTTTAAAGCAAAATCCAAAAATTATGGTTCCTTAGTGAGAACTGTGGCAGAAAAGCAGTATGTTCATTAAGTTTTTCAGGAAAACAACTTACATTATCACCTGGTAATATTTAGTATTACTGGTCTCATGAGGTTATATGGTCACTACACAGAAATATAAACACACTTGGAATAAAATTAAGAGACTACCTAAAAGAGCCCTTATTCTATGTGGCTAATGTTTCAGTACTTAAATGATATAATAGAAGCAAAAACTAGATTAAAAGTATTCTGCAATGGTCCAAAGATCATTTCAAGTTTGTCCAATTTACAAAAGAATACAAAATATATATTTAATACACACACTTAGAACTTATGTATGAAGAGGGGCGCCTGGGTGGCTCAGTTGGTTAAGCGACTGCCTTCGGCTCAGGTCATGATCCCGGAGACCCGGGATCGAGTCCCACATCGGGCTCCCTGCTCGGCGGGAAGCCTGCTTCTCCCTCCCTCACTCCCCCTGCTTGTGTTCCCTCTCTGGCTGTGTTTCTCTCTGTCAAATAAATGAAATCTTTAAAAAAAAAAAAAAAAAAAAAAGAACTTATGTATGAAGATGTACACTTTCCAAAATGCATCAAAGAATATTTGAATATATATATATATATATATATTCTGAGAAAAATGAGTTACAATAAAGACTACTTGAGGTCTTAACAATAGGAGCATGAGACTAGCAATTAAAGGACAACAGTGACATCTAGTGGAAATTTCAAATATAGGCCACATAGCTTGAATCAAAACTTTCCCAGTGTCGCATAATTCAACCTGCCTGAGAGATATGATAAACCTTTAATTTTAAACCAAAACAAGCCAGCTCTGTTCCCAAAAGGTTGCTCAATATGAATGACCCAATCATGTGATAAGTACAAAATGTTTAACAAAGTACAAGAATATCTCAAGTCCTTAAAGCACTACACACTGATTAAATGTATCATATGACTAAAAAGGGCTAGCAAAAGCCCAATGTAATTATGATAATAAAAAGAATCTAAAATATTCTGAACGAAGAAAGCACTGGATTAAATGAAGAAACTTACAAAGAAAATGAAGAACTGATCTATTATGAATTTATTCAAGCATGGAAAGTATGTATTAACTGGTATGGTCACACAAAATAAATATTTTTAAACTAAAAGAAGACTATCTTACTTAGGATGATTTTTCAAAGACAAATTAGTAGTCAAAAAATTTATAGGCGCTTTCCTTTTTTTTTTTTATGTTCAGTTAGCCACTGTATAGTACATCATTAGTTTTTGATGTAGTGTTCTGTGATTCACTAGTTGCGTATAACACCCAGTGCTCATCACAGCACGTACCCTACTCAATACCCATTATCAGGTGACCCCGTCACCCCACCCCCACCTCTCTGAAACCCTGGGTTTGTTTCCTGAAGTCCACAGTCTCTCATGGTTGTCTCCCTCTTTGATTTCTCCCCCTTCAGTTCCCCTATGGTTCCCTTCCCCTATGGTTCTCTGTGCTATTCCTCATACTCCACATGTGAGTGGAAGCACATGATAATTTTGTTTCTCTGCTTGACTTATTTCATATTCCTTAAAAGTAAAGGGAAATATCTGGAATAAGACCAGGTAGTCATCTGAAAAAAGTTGCAAACTTACCTCAAAGGATGAGAAAAATAAAAAACCAAAATATCTGTGGGTGACAATGTCCTTACTTATTCTTATTTGTCAACACATAAACAAATTTCACACGGAAACAACACTGCTTTTAATGAGTAAGTAATGAAAGTATATGTGATTCTTATTTAGTATTTTATTACTAATTCAGGAAAGAAATACGTATATAGAGACAGGGTCCTATAAACACTAAGTCAAATAAGAGTCCAGGCCACAAATTGGCTGAAAGTTTTTCAAAAATCACAGGTGCTTCCCAGATCTCTCAGAATCACCTGATTTAAAAGATTTTAATGATTATTTGAGCTCAAAGACTTTCTGACAAGAAAAAATGCAAAGGGCCAGAACTTTACAAGTACAAAGTTCAAACTCACTGAAAGTATCTCTGAAATGCAAGTATTTGGGCTCTAGTAACATTCAGGTCACAAAAGCATTATCCTAATAGCTTCAAAAAGTTATATGACAGATAAATAAATCTGGACATATTCAAACAATGGAGTACAACTCAGGAATATAAAAAAATGAAGTACTGTGACATGCGACAACAGGAATGGATTGTCAAAAAAGTAGGCTGAGTGAAAGAAGCCTTACAACAAGTTACACCATCGGTGATTCCATTTATATGACATGCTAGAACAGAATAAAATGATCTCTATAATAAATGAATGAATGAATGAATGAATAAGCAAACAAACAAAATGAGAACACTTACCTCTGAAAGTAGGATAGAGATGGAGAGTGAATGGAAGAGATATGAGGGAATTTTATGGGGGAATGAAAATGTTCTGTATGTTAATAGGAGTTGGGGTTACACATATGTTTCTGCATTTGTGAAAACTCACAAATAATATATTTAAGATTTGTGGAAACTGCATATAAATTGTACCTTAAAAAAATCTACCCGAAGCAAATATTCATAATTCCAGTCATGAATGCTGAATATTTGCAGTGATAAGTACAAATATCTGCAAGTTATTTTGAAATGCATATGAAAATCAGATGAATTGATGGACACATAATAAAGCAAATATAGCAAAACATTACTAATTATAGATTCTAGTAGGTGAGTATACTGGAGTTCACTATACAATTCAGCTTTTTTGTATGTCTAAAAATTTCTGTATTAACACTGGAAAAAATTAAGATGATTATCAGAATCAAAAAAAACTTAAATATAAAAAATTAAAAATGTTTTCTTAAATATTAGTAATTTTCCCTTTATGTATTAACATTTTAATCTGTCTAATCTAATGTCAGATCTGTTTTCTAAAGAGCAAGAGTTACAGGATAACATATTTTTTTAAACATGAAAAACATACCCGAATTTCTTGAAGATTGTGAAAATTATTTCCTACTCTGACTGAGATCTTGCTTGGAGTATAGCTTTCATCAGATTTGTAGTCTGCATAAATACATAATGTCTTCACTGTTGTTTTTCTTCTAAAAGCAATAAAATAAAACATGCTCATTATCATGTGGAGGATTGTATCCAAGCATCTTCTGATCATAGTTTGCTAAAATGAGCACTTCGATCAACAATGTCCAATTCCTTTAATTTTAACAATGGGAAAATGAACAACAAGTAAAAATACAGATACACATTTATATAGGCATCTCTTATCTAGAACATGGTCAACAACAAGATGTGAGCAAATTAAAAACATTTAAGCCAAAATAGGTATCTTAAAGTACAAATAAGCATTACAAATTTTAATCCTCTTCATTTGTATTTAGACAAATTATTCTAACAAGCTTGGTTTTCTTTACTAATTAATTACTTTCCTATGTCAATACCTGAAAATAAGTAGTTAAGTAAGAAATTAAGTCCAGCAAAAGCAAAATCATTCGTAATATAATTTTATAATATATAAATATATATTATAGCATATGCAATAGTAAATTTTATAATATAATCTTTTAAAACATGAAATAAAAGTCTGCCATTTTCAAAATACAAATCTTAGGAAAATAAGACTATATAACATAAAATTAATCTCAGAAAAAATGCAAGTGGCCCAAAAACACAAAAATGTTTAATCTCTAATAATCAAAGAAACAGAAATTAAACACTCAGACATTAGTTTTGCTTTCACACTGAAAAATATTAAAATGACTGATAATACCCAAATTTGATTAGGAAATGGTACTTACATAACCAGTTAGTAGGTACACAGCCTTTGACACATGGATTAAACTCTAAGAATGCATTAAAAAGCAAAAACACAACTACTAAAAATGGATGCAAAAAAATGTTTACCATCCTGGGGTTAAATTACTAAAAAATCACAAACAACCTAAATATCCATCTTAATAGGGAATTAGCTAAGTAAATTATACACATTCTATGAAATCCTATACAGCTATTTAAGAAAATCAGACACATATAGGTTAGGGGGAAAAAGGAGATTACAAAACAGTATATACAGAAGGATTGCATTTTGGAGAAAATAAAAAAACTTGAAAAGCATAAAAACCTATATATGTGTTCATGTTTTATACATATGTTATATATATATTTATATACATTTAATATAGAAAGAATCAGATTGAATCATATAAAAAAGTAAAAGTGACTAGTTTGGTAGAGTAGAACTATGGGAGAGCTTTCTTTTCTTTACGATTTATATATTTTCTGAATAATTTTTTCTACATTGAGCATGTGCCATTGGGGTCATTAGGGAAAAAACAACAACACTAGACAATTTTAAACATCAACCAAAAAAACCACTAAGTCTATTTAAATGTGCTTTAAAAGTTAAGTTCTGGTATAAACTGGCACTAACTTAATAACAATGAGCTCCTTGAACAGAAGTAGTCTGTGTCAAAAGTCAACCTATAAAAACAGCAGGGGATCTGTAGCTCTTAGTGAGGGCACCAAACTTCTATAGCCCAAGCTATTCATCAGAAAGAAATGGGGAAAGTTAAGGACTTTTCCTCAAATAATAAGGACAGATCAAGATAGAAAACACTAAATACCCAAGAACTGCTGACAGGATAAATACCATTACCAAGTGTTCAGAAGAGGCCAGAGGTATCAAACTGACATCTTTCTCTTTCTGGTGGGCCAGGAAAGAGACATGAGAGGAAGCAAAGAAAGAAGGGGAAATTTTGAAGGGCATCCAAAAGATCTTTTTCCCTGATGAGCCAGACACAGACTGTGAAAGGTCTTTCTTATTGTGGAGAGATCAAAGATCATGAAGATTACTCTTGAGAACTTTTGCTTTCCTTTTTTTTAACAAAAACAGATCTAAAGGGCCAAACTATTTGCTCAGAATAATTTTATTTCCAAGTTAAGAAATTCAAGATAACTTGGTCACTAGAACCTGCAAGGTAATTACCGTGAGGTCAAAAAGGCAAAGGAGGGTGGGCCCCTGGGTGGCTCAGTTGGTTAAACGACTGCCTTCGGCTCAGGTCATAATCCCAGAATCCTGGGATCGAGCCCCGCATCGGGTTCCCTGCTCGGCAGGAAGCCTGCTTCTCCGTCTCTCACTCCCCCTGCTTGTGTTCCCTCTCTAGCTGTGTTTCTCTCTGTCAAATAAATAAATAAAATCTTAAAAAAAAAAAAAAAGGCAAAGGAGGGTAACAACAATAATGACTATAAAAACAACAGCAACAAAAGAAAAGAGCAACTGGATACTCTGGCCCAGAAGTAAGGTTTTAAACGTATTATTTCATTTACTCCTCTACTTTGGATATAGAAGCTATTATCACCTTTACTTTATTGATTTAAAACAAGAAAAACAGTAACACCCAGGTTAATAATAACTGGCTCAATTGGAGTGTCTGTCTGCCTCACATGGTCTTAACCACTCTCACCTTCCTATTAATTGTACTTAATTTATTCAACAGTCTTACAGTAATATGGAGGTATCTGAATTTTAGCTGCATAAATTCTTAAGATCCATGTATTCCCAGAAATGTATAATTTGCTTACATTTGGGAAGGAAACTGACCCTACCAAAAGTTTAAAAACTGTTCACTCTAAAAAGTACCTATACACCCTTTTGAAATTATCGATTTTTTATCTCATGGTGAAATAAAAAAAATTACATTGCATAGAAACCATGGCTATGTATCAAAGAGCAACACATGTGGGAAGATTAAATGCATAGATTCCTGAGACATCATGGTGGCTACTCAAATTGCTCAAATCACCATTATAATAATAAGGGCCATACTGCATGCCAAGCACCATGCCAAACTCTTAGGGTAAAGTATTATAGGAAGGGAGAAGAAAGAGGGTAACACTTCCTTATTTCTGATGACATATATAACACTCCCAGCCTTTCAAGTCCTCACCCACCCCTTCCTCTCTGCCAAGAAAGAGCTGCTGGCAGAACACACACACTGACTTTGTTCCTTCATGCCACAAAGTTAATAGAGACAGGCTTTACCTGGTCTAGCACTTTCATGACTGGATGGACAAGTCTGTTTAATGCTAGGGTTTACTATTAGGAAATACACTTAACTGCAGATGTAAGCCCCTTTCTCAAGAATCAGTTTTGTCAGTTTTACAAGGATGACATTTTGGTCTCCACCTGCTGACCCCTGGATAATTTCTCAATTCATTGGGAACCCATAAAATTGCAAGAGAAGACGTTAGTGACAGATGTTCCTGGATGCCAACCTAACAGCCCCTTTTCCTTTTCTTCTTCATAGCATCCTGCTAAAAGACTATATTCCCCAGCTTCCCTTAAAGCTAGATATGACTACATGACTAAGTTATGGCCAGTAAGATTTGAATCAAATGACTATATTTTATCAAGTTTCTCTAAAGGAAAACATGCCTCTTTTACTTTCCCCACCTGCTCCTTCCCGCTGCCTGGGATATGGACATGGTGGGTAGAATTCCAGTAGGTACCTTGAATTATGAGGTGGCCTTGGGGATACAACTCTTGAGCTAGAATGGTAGAATGGAAAGAGAAGGAATCTGGGTCCACAATACAAACACTGTGGACTGTCGTACCACTCCTGAATCACCAGGTTCTTCTTATATGAAGAGAGAGAAAATAAATTTCCACCTTGTTTAAAGCACTGTTATTAGAAACTCTATTCTATTACCTAAAAAAAAAAAAAAAAAAAGCAGCCACACAGCAGCAGCAGCTCTGTTACCAGACATTCTTATTCCTATTTAATACAGCATTATCATGGCCACATCACAGATAAGGAAATAGAGGCTCAGATTCAGAGGAAGCAAACAGTCTCATTTATACTTCCAATAAAGCACAGAGCCAGAATTTGAATCTCTGTCTATAAAACTACACTATGTAAGAGTAGCTACTGATTCCTGTGCTACAAGACTTAAAACTGAAAAACAAAATAGTTATGACATTCTGTTTATCACTTCCTGTTAACACTCTAGATACATTATTACTAAGAGACTGAGACATAAAGCACCAACATACTTGCCTACAACAAAAGGCAAACAAATGACTTCCATATATAATAAATGACTACGTTCCTCTTTGTTCCTCATACCATAGTGGAAAATGTGTCCTTTGTGTAAAAATTATTTTTCATCAATATGAATAGAATATTAAAATGAAAGTTTTTACCGAAGGCAAAGACAACAAATATCATGTTTTAATAGGATATATAAGACCTCAGTGTAATTGTTTCAGCAGATATGGTTAAAAACAAAACCCAAGCAAACAGTCAGGGATGTCTGCACATGAAGAAATAACTTACCGGACGTGCCCCTCCACCCGCCATAAACCAAATGCAACAACACATAGGAAACAACTGTCTGCAGACGCTAACCAACAGCATTAAGAACCCTGAGAACGGATATGAATGAGGTGAGCCCTATGCACAAATGCAATCTCTGACTGAAGGCAGTTTCTAGACCAGAACACAGGGAGGACACAGCCCTAATAGAATCTTTCACTCTCACTGATTTGAGGAAGGAGCTATCCCACAGAAAAACTCCAAAAGTCTGCATGGGGTTTCCTGCACATGCATAGGCTGAAACTCTACAAACACAAGCAAACAACACCAGTGGCTGGGAAAGGAACAATTACTGGGAAGCAGTTAGCTAAACAATTTCCAGAGGTCACAAAGGCTAGGGAATCACCGGAGTTCCCAAAAACCAAAGTGGAGAGTATGAATACCTCTTCAAATATCTAGCACATTCATCTGAGATCCCAGAAGGGTGAAGCCATAGCATACCTGAGGTTAATCCTGCCCAAGGTAAGTGATCTTAATATGTGACCTGTGGAGGACTTGAAGACCCTTTCACAGGATCAACAAGGTCACAACTATTTTCCTAAAAATACCAAGATGTTTCTTGCTTTTTTCAGAATCATTCTCTTATGAGTACACAGTGGAGTGTTTCAAATGCTATCTGAAATGGGATGCTGCAAAAGATTTAATGAAGGAGCACATATGAGACTCCAGCTGTTCTCTCTAAAACCAAACACATGGAGCGCCTGGGCGGCTCAGTTGGTTGAGCGACTGCCTTCGGCTCAGGTCACGATCCTGGAGACCCGGGATCGAGTCCCACATCGGGCTCCCTGCTCAGCGGGAAGCCTGCTTCTCCCTCTCTCACTCCCCCTGCTTCTGTTCCCTCTCTGGCTGTGTTTCTCTCTGTCAAATAAATAAAATCTTAAAAAAAAATTTTTTTTAAACCAAACACAGAAAGACATTCACATCAAAAAAGTAAATCAACAACAGTATTCTCACTATTTTTTGTTTTGGAAGAGACTGTTATTTTTCACTAAAAAAATGTTATTGATGCAAGCATATAATAGGTTAATCATTTCTTAATTTTAGATGAATAAAGACTCTAAAATTCTTCATCTATAATTTCTAATATGGTAAATACTGACAGATATAAAAAATAAGCAAAAGATCTCTGGAGACCTAGATAAAAGTCTGAAGTGGTGCTAAAACCAAAAATGTTAAAGAACTACTGCCCTAGAGTCCGGATCAGCAAAACAGTGCTCACAGGCCAAATGTGGCCCACCACTTACTCCTGTAAATAAAGTCTTATTTAAACAAAGAAGCACACATTCATTTACTTACTGTCCACAGCTGTTTTGCACGACAAATCTGAGCAGCTGCAACAGCCTGTAATACAGTTTGCATGGCCTAAAATATTTACAATGTGTCTTATTATAAAAAAAGTTTGCTGAACCCCACCCAACAGTAAAAGGTACTCTACTCCCACTGTAAAGAGATCAACCCTCAAAAAAGATCAAGTTAATTCTTAAGTAACCTAACTGCCTGCCAGAACTAAGTCCAGTCCTCTTTTAAAACAATACGCAGCACTAAAAAAAAATTTACTAAATCCAGCCTCCAATAAAAAATTATTATAAAGGGCGCCTGGGTGGCTCAGTAGGTTAAAGCCTCTGCCTTCTGCTCAGGTCATGAGCTCAGGGTCCTGGGATCGAGGCCCACGTCGGGCTCTCTGCTCTGCTGGGAGCCTGCTTCCTCCTCTCTCTCTGCCTGCCTCTCTGCCTGCTTGTGATCTCTCTCTCTCTGTGTCAAACAAATAAGTAAAATCTTTTTTAAAAAATTACTATAAAGAATCAGAAAAATATGACCCACAATGAAGAAAAAATCAGTTAATAAAGATATGGAAAAGACAGATGACAGAATTAAAAGATAAAGAATTAAAAGAGAAAATATAAATACCCACAGGTACACAGCAAGCCATTCAAAACTTGTGACTTAAAAAAATTATCATTATTTTGTTTATGAATCTGGAATTTGGGCAGGGCTCAGAAGAGAAGTTCTACAAAGCATCAGGCATGGCAACTTGACTTGAGAGCTAAAGGATCTGCTTCCAAGACAGCTCACTAATATGGTTGGAAAGCTGGTGCTGGTCATTGGTTGGGAGCTTATTAGCTAAGGCCTTGGCCTTTGGTTCATTTCTTCATGAGCTTCTCCATTTGATATGGGTTTTCTCACAGCATGGTAAAGGGGTATTAGGGAGAGAGTCACATAAAAAAGAGAAACAATGTACAAGCTGTATACTTTTTATGACCCAGGCTTAGAAATAACACTGTCATAACATCCATATTGTCAGGCAACAGATCCATAAACCTGACCAGTTTCAAGTGAGAAGACATTGATGTCAAATCTTGATTAGGCAGTAGCAAAGTTGTAGAAGGGCATGTGCAACAGAAAATAATGCTGTGGGGCACGTGGGGGGATTCAGTCGGTTAAGCATCTGTCTTTGGCTCAGGTCATGGTCCCGGGTCCTGGAATCAAGCCCCACATCAGGTTTCCTGCTCAGTGGGGAGCCCAGTAGGGAGCCTGCTTCTCCCTCTCCTTCAGCCCCTCCCCATCAACTCATGCTCTCTCTCACATGCTCTTTCAAATAAATAAAATCTTTAAAAAAAAAACAAAAGAAAAGAATGTGGAAAATTATAGTATGTTACAGAGAAGCTCAAAGAATTAAAAGAAAACATGAGCACAATTTGGAGAGATAAAAAATATTTTTAAAAATGGAATTTGCAGGCATGAAAAAATCTGAAATAAAAAACTCACTGCATGGAATTAATAGCTTAAACATTGCAAAAGACTGTGAACATAATGATATAACTACAGAAACTCTCCAGAATTAACTATAGAAAACAAAAACCTCTTATCCCTCATTAAAATAAATAGAACATCAGTGATCTGTAAAACAGTATAAAGCAGACTAACACATCATTCAAGTCCCAGGAAATAAAGGAGGTTAGATAGAAATCATTTGAAGACTTATAGCCAAAATTTTTCCAAATTCAATGAAAAGTACCCACAGATTCACAAAGGTCAATGAACTATAAGAAGGATAAACACAAAGAAATCCACATCAGGATAAGTCATAATTGCACTGCTTCAAAACAAATAGTGATAAAGAAAAAAATCTTAAAAGCAGCGAGCAAGGGGGATGAGGAGACACATTAAATACTGAAAAACAAAGATATGAAAGACAACAAACTTCATATCAGAAACAATGATAGAACAGCACCTTTAAAGTGTTAAAGGAAAGAAACAACCTAGAATTAAGTACCCAGTGAAATATATTTTTAAAATAAAGACAAAATAGGGGTGCCTGGGTAGCTCACTGGGTTAAGCATCTGACCCTTAATTTCAGCTGAGATCATGTTCTCAAGGTTATAGGATCCGGCCCTGTGTCAGGTTCCTGTTCAGCAGGAAGTCTGCCAGAGAGTCCTTGTTCCTCTGCTCCTCCCCCGCACTGGCACACATGCACTCTCCCTCTCTCTCTCATTCTCCAAAAATAAATAAATCCTAAAAAAAAAAAAAAAAAAGTAAAATAAAGACAAATAGAGACATTTTCAAACAAGCAGAAGCTGTGAGAATTGATTACCAACAAATCCGCACAATGAGTAACATTAAAGAAAGTTCTTTAGAAGGAAGGAAAATACCAAATAGAAATGTGAATCTATGAAAAGTAATAAAAAGTACTAAAAATAATAAACATGTAAGTGAACAGAAAACATTTTTCACATTTAAAAATTTTTCTACAGGGGCACCTGGGTGGCTCAGTCAGTTAAGCTCTGTCTTTGGCTCAGGTCCTTATCCCAGGGTCCTGGGACCAAGTCACATTGGGCTCCTTGCTCAGTGGGGAGCATGCTTCTCCCTCTGCCTTCCACTACCTGTTTGTGCTCTCTCGCTCTCTCTGACATTTTTTAAAAAATAAAAATAAAAACTTTTTCTAAAGATAACTGTTTAAGGCAATATGTTCTGGGCTTCATAAGAAATGGAGAAACAGTACATACAACAGCAGCATACAGGAAAATGGGGAAATGAGAGTAAAGAGTTTATGATTCTGATATTATATGTGAAATGTTACAATATTATTTGAAGGTAGACTGTGATACATTAAAGATGCATATTGTAAATCTTAGAACCACTAACATTTTAAAACAACATTAAATAAAGACATGTACTTAATAAGCTAATAGTAAAAAGCAATAAAACTGATATCAACAATAGCCAAATTATGGAAAGAGCCCAAATGTTCATCAACTGGTGAATGGATAAAGAAAATCTGGCATACAGAAAACTTCCAAACTCATTCTATGAGGCCAGCATTACTGTGATCCCAAAACCAGACAAAGACCCAACAAAAAGGAGAAACAGATGAATATCTCTGATGAAATGGATGCAAAAATTCTCATCACGATACTAGGTAATAGGATCCAATGGTTCATTAAAAGGATTATTCACCACAACCAAGTGGGATTTATTCCTGGGATGCAAGGGTGGTTCAACAACTGCAAATCAATAAATGTGAAAGGACAAGCACATACGATCCTCACAATAGATGGAGAAAAAGCACTTCCCAAATACAACATCCTTTCTTGATTAAAACTCTCTGCAGGGTAGAAATAGAGGGAACATTTCTCAATATCATAAAGGCCATATATGAAAAACCCACAGCAAATATCCTTCTCAATGGGGAAAAAGACTGAGAGAGCTTCTCCCCTAAGGTCAGGATGGGGATATCCACAGGACAGGGATGTCCACTCTCACCATTGTTGTCCAGAAACACCCAGAAATCAGTTGCAATTCTACACACTAACAAAGGACTGAAGAAAGAGAAATCAAGGAATCAATCCCATTTACAATTGCACCAAAAACCACAAGATACCTAGGAATAAACCTACCAAAGAGATAAAAGATCTGTACTTCAAACACTATAAAACATTCATGAAAGAAGTTGAGGAAGACACAAAAAAAATGGAAAAAATTTCCATGCTCATGAATTGGAAGAAAAAATACTGTTAAAAAATCTATGCTATCCAGAGCAATCTATACACTCAATGATGGTATCAAAATACCATCAATATTTTTCACAGAGGTAGAATAAATAATCCTAAAATGTGTACGGAACAAGGAAAGACCATAGCCAAAGGAATGCTGAAAGAGAAAACCAAAGCTGGTGACATCCTAATTCTGAACTTTAAGCTCTATTACAAAGCTGTAATCACCACAACAGTATACAGTACAGGCACAAAAACAGGCACAAGGATCAGTGGAACAGAAGAGAGAGCCCAGAAATGAACCCTTAATTCTACAGTCAACTGATCTTCAACAAAGCAGAAAAGACTACCCAGTGGAAAAAAGACAGTCTCTTCAACAAATGGTGTTGAGAAAACCGGACAGCCACATGCAGAAGAATAAACTGGACCATTTTCTTATACCATACACAAGAATAAACTCAAAATGGATGAAAGACCTAAATGTGAGACAGGAATCAACCAAAATCCTAGAGAACACAGGCAGCAACCTTTTCGCCCTCGGCTGCAGCAACTTCTTGCTAGACACATCTTCAAAGGCGACAGAAACAAAAGCAAAAATGAACTACTGGGACTTCATCAAGATAAAAAGCTTTTGCCCAGCAAAGGAAAGAGTCAACAAAACTAAAAGACAACCTTCAATATGAGAAGATATTTGCAAATGTCTTATCAGACGAACATAGGGGAAGGGAGGGAAAAATAAAATAAGATGAAATTAGAGAGGGAGACAAACCATAAGTGATTCTTTCTCTCTTTTTTCTTTAAGATTTTATTTATTTGACAGACAGAAACACAGCTAGAGAGGGAACACAAGCAGAGGGTGAGAGAGGAAGAAGCAGACTTCCCGCTGAGCAGGGAACCTGATGTGGGGCTCAATCCCAGGACCCTAGGACCATGATCTGAGCTGAAGGCAGGTGCTTAACGACAGCCATCCAGGCGCCCCCATAAGTGACTCTTCACTATAAGAAACAAATTGAGGGCTGGATGGGAAGTGGGTGAGGGAATCAGGTAACTGGGTGAAGGGCACTTGAAGTAATGAGTACTGGGTGTTATATGCAATTGGTGAATCACTAAATTCTACCTCTGAAACTAATAATACATTATATGTTAATTCATTTTAAATAAAAATTTAAAAATTACAATAAAAAAGATGTGGCATATACATGCATACACACATGATGGAATATTATTCAGTAATCAAAAAGAATGAAATCCTGCCATTTGTAACAAAGCAGATGGAGCTAAAGTATATTATGCTAAGCAAAACAAGTCAATCAAAGGAAGACAAATAGTATATGATTTCACTCATACGTGGAATTTAAGAAACAAAATGATAAACATAGGGGAAGGGGTAAAAAAGAGAGGGAAGTAAGCCACAAGAAACTCTTAACTACAGAGAACAAACTGAGGATTGATGGAGGGAACATGGGTGGGGGAGGGGCTAAATGGGTGATGGGTATTAAGGAGGGCACTCGTGATGAGCACTGTGTGTTCTATGAATGAATCACTAGAGTCTACTCCTGAAACCAATATTACACTACATGACAACTACCTAGAATCTTTAAAATAAAAAAAAACTTGAAATAAGCAACAATAAAAATGATAAATCTCTGAGACACCAAAAAGAGAAATGATAGAAGTTATCAAGACCAGGTATAAAAGAAAAGATATTACTACAGTTCCATTAGAAATTAAGATTAATAACTGAATATTAAAAACAACTTTAGGCCAATAAATTAAAATAATTTAGTAAAATGAAATAAATTCTTTGAAAAACACAAGTTTTCAAAACTGATTCAGTTTTGAAATAGAAAATTAACTAAAGAAAATGAATTAAAGAAATAAGACTTTATAAAAAAAAACCTCACACAAAGCAAATGCTGGAAACAGATGGTTTCAGTGGTGAATTCCATCAAACATTTGAGGAAGAAATAATAAAATTCTACTGAACTGTTAGACAATAGAAGAGAAAACACTTTCCAATTCATTATTTATGGGGCCACTATTACCCAATAACAAAATTAAACTAAGAATAATAAAGAGAAATGATAAACCAATATCCCTTATAAACAGAAACATAAAATTCAACAAAATATTAACAATTCAAAACAATAATACATTCAAAAAAGGCTTAAAAACCAACTGATGAGATATAACACCAAAAGCACAATGTGCAAAATAGACAAATTAACATTTAAAAAACTAAAAATTATTAAAAACTTGTGTGAAAAGGCAACCCAGACTTGGGAGAAAATATCAGAAAATCAGCGTGTATCTGATAAAGGATTAATATCCAGAATATACAAAGAACTCCTAAAACTCAAGAAGAAAACAAAAACCCAACAGCAAAGAAGTTGAATAGCCTTTTCTCCAAAGAAGATACCAAATGGCCAGTAAGCCCATGAAAAGAGGCTCAACATCATTAATCACTGAAGAAATGGAAATCAAAACCATAATGAGCTACCACTTCACATCCATTAGGATGGTTATAATAAAAAAAAGAAAGAAAGAAAGGAATGAAGGAAAGATGGAAGGAAGGGAGGAAGGAAAGAGAAAAAGAGGAAGGGAAAGGGAAAAGGAAAAGAGAAGAGAGAAAAGAGAAGAAAAAAAGAAAAGAAAAACAAATGTTGGTATGGACAGGAGAAACTAGAATGCTTGTACAATGTTGAGGGATGTAAAATGGTGCAACTGCTATGAAAATCAATATGGTGGTACTCAAAAAATCAAACAGAATTACCACTGATCAGACAGTCCCACTTCTGAGTATTTTCACAAAAATAACTGAAAGCCAGGACTCAAATATTTGTACGCCCATGTTTACAGCAGTATTATTTACAATAGCCATAAGGTGAAAATAACCCAAACATACACTGATGGATGAATGGATAAACAAAATATGGTATATACATACAACAGAATATTACTCAGACTCAAAAGGGAATGAAATTCTGATACATGCTATAACAAGGATGGACTTTGAAAACATGCTAAGTTAAGTTAGATACCAGAGGACAAATATTTTGATTCCATAAAATGGTTAAACACATAGAGAGGTTAAGTACAGATTACTACAGAAAAAGAAAAACAGTTAAATACAGAGAAAGAAAAGCTAAACATTGTTGATGATGAACTGGGGAAAGGAATGGATGGAGAGTTATTGTTTAATGGATGTAGAGTTTTGGTCTGGGCTGATAAAAAGTTCGAGAGACGGATAGTGGTGATGGTATAACAGTGTGAATGTACTTAATGCCACCAAATTATACACTTAAAATGGTAAATGTTATTATGTACCCTTTACAATAAAAAAAAAATCAATGAAATTTGTCATCTCAAGAGACTAAAGAAGAAAAGCCATATGATCATATAAATAGATGCAGGAACAGCATTTGAGAAATTCTAACACCTGTTTATTGTTTTAAAAAGCCTCATCACACCAGAAATAGAAGGGAACTTGATTCAACCTGATAACCTGAGAGTTGTATTAATTTCTGTCTAGAAAGAAAGAACCCTCCTCAACAGGAAGCTAGAGGTATCACCGGAAGCCTAGGATTTGAGGAAGGAGTAAATGATAAATGCACCTTCATCAAGAGAACTGCAGGTGAGTCATCCACAGCATTAAGTGATTGTGGAAGTAGATTCTCTCAACACACAAAAGCATCATAAGACAGATTAGATTTAAACACACAGCCAAATAAGAGAGCACCACTCCTAGGTCACCAAGACAGAACTGAATATTATACATTTCCTTCTCCACCCCCAACCTAGCAGGCCTGGAGAGTTCAGAATTCATTAAAAAATATGGAAGAAGACAAAATAAAACCTAGGTATGGAAAGAGAAACAAACCACATCTTCTTATTCCATTTATGACAGACCGAAGAAGAGGAAGAAACCTTAAAAGAAACAAGCAAGTCTGAGGCTTTCACTATTAGCTAGGATTATTACCTTATTTCATTACAGCTAGGATGGAATGTTTTAATTTCTAGTCTGTTTTGCTATTTGAAATGAACAGAGGATTGTATATATTACCCAATAATGTCATTCCTATTTCCTAAAAGTTCTCATCCAGGGCAAGGAAAGAACTTGCCCCTAATTAAAATTAAAGAACAATGAGGTATAAAAGTAAACAATGTCATTCCTATTTCCTAAAAGTTCTCATCCAGGGCAAGGAAAGAACTTGCCCCTACTTAAAATTAAAGAACAATGAGGTATAAAAGTAAACAGTACTTTCCTATTATATACTTCAAGTCCATCTTGACACAGGAGAATAATAAATACCAATTATTTCCTAAAATCTACATGCTCAACTAGCCAAGGAACTGTTACAAGAACTAAAAGTTGCTTATTTTCTCTGCTAAAGTAAAAATATCTAAGCAGTCAAATATTGTGTTTCATCTTAACAAAATACAGCTGACCCTTGAGTTTAAACTGTGCAGGTCCACTCAATCTTTGTTTTTTATCAATAAATACAGTACAGCACTGTAAATGTTATTTTCTCTTTGATTTTCTTAATAACATTTTCTTCTTTCTAGCCTACTTTATTGTAAGACTACAGTGTACAACATATATGATAATATGTTTAATCATCTATATTATCAATAAGAATTCCAGTCAACAGCAGGCTATCAGTAGTTAAGTTTTGGGGGATTGAAAAATTATAGGTGGATTTTTAACTATGCAGGGGAGCCCCTAACCCTTTGTGTTGTTCAACTGCATAAAGTCCACACTGAACCTTTTCAAGCTTGTTTGTAATATAATTTTTTTTCAGTACACAAAGTCCTTTCTTTAGTACATAATGTACTCATGAACACACACATGGAAAGCAAATGGAAGGAAGCTGAACACAGGGCTTACATAATGTGAAAGTTCCTGGTGAAGTCCAATAAATGTCTGGTTGAGATTAACAATTTCTAATGTAATTGCAATTGTCTTAAATTATTAATAAGCCTAGTACCGATTATTTTTTAATGGCATCAGCACTCTGATTTTTCCATTTGCTCTACTTTTTGAAAATAAGGAATAAATGCAATAAGCTATTCAATAACTGTACAAATGCTTTTTTTTTTTTTTTTTTAAGATTTTATGCATTATTTGACAGAGACACAGTGAGAGAGGGAACACAAGCAGAGGGAGTGAGAGAGGGAGAAGCAGTCTTCTTACCAAGCAGGGAGCCCGAGTGGGGCTCAATGTCAGGACTCCGGGATCATGACCTGAGCCAAAGGCAGGCACTTAATGACTGAGCCACCCAGGCACCCCTGGTATGTACTTTAAATGTTCCATATTAAACTACACTCTAATTTTTCTTTGACAATTATTAAACATTTTTTGAAACTCTTCCCAAGAGTATTGCCTTTACAAACAGAAAAGGCCAAAAACTTCCCTATTTTCCATTTAATTACAGCATTATCCACACAAATAATATTTCATTTTCTTAGGATATATGGCCCTTCCCCTCTTTGCCTTAGCCTTTTTTTCCCTAATGGCCAAGATTTTTTCTTTTGGCAGGTGAGTCTTTTCATTTATTTGACAGATAACAGTTGTTTGTGTTTTTTAAAAAAAAAAAGATTTTATTTATTTACTTGAGAGAGCAAGAGAGAGCATGAGAGGGGAGAAGGTCAGAGGAAGAAGCAGACTCCCCACAGAGCCGGGAGCCTGATATGGGACTTGAACCTGGGACTCCATGATCATGACCTCAGCCGAAGGCAGTGGCTCCACCAACTGAGCCACCCAGGCGCCCAACAGATAACAGTTTTAAATCTTATTCAAATTTTCATGAAGATTATTTCTTTGTAAATTTCTGCACGGCTTTAGAAGGGTACATTCCTCTAAAGGAAAGAAGAAAAATATAAGTTTTCCAAATAAAAGTGGATGTCGAGAGGTCCCTGGGTGGCTCAGTCAGTTAGGCATCTACCTTTGGCTCAGGTCATGATCCCAGAGTTCCGGGACTGAATCCTGCATTCGGCTCCCTGCTCAATGGGAAGTCTACTTCTCCCTCTCCCTCTGCTCCTCCCTACCCCCTGCACACACTCTCCCACTCTCTTGATCACTCTCTAATAAACAAAATCTTTAAAAAAAAATGGATATTGAATGCATGAGCCCTACATGACACTCCAGTTGCTAGTGTGTCTGTTGCTGAATTTAGAGATATTCTAACATTTAAAGCTATTTCACAAAGTAGCACAGTAAACATATAGCAAAGTAAAAAATAATGTATTTTAATTAGACGTAACAGAATCATAAGTCCATAGGGCTAAAAATGAGTTAGACGGTCAAATGATATAACCATCTCTACCAGGTAAATACCCAGATTCAAAATTTTTCTGATAGGTAACTCACTACATTGTCTTTGATTAGTTCTGATTTTTAAGTTTTCCTTATAAAGCCACAATTTGTCTCTGTGTAACTCCAACTCCCATCTTTTGGATAACTTTCCAAAAGTTATGAGGTCAAACAAAAGAAATCTAATCCTCCACAAAGTATATATCCCTCCAATTATGTAAGGAAAGCTTACCATGTCCCTCAAGGTCTTCAGCAGACTATATGGTTCCAATTTTTTTTATTACAGGGTTTGGTTTCAATTTCCCAATCATTCTAACCACCTTGTTCTGAGCACACTCTCGCCTTATCACCGTTACGGGGAAAGCCAAACTGGAACATGATACACAGGAGCTCTTCATGGCTCTATGCTTCTATTACTGTTACTGCATTCTAAGATCATATTGGTTCTTCCAGCAGCCATATCACACTGTTAACTGAGATTAAACTTACTGTCAACCAAAACTACCAAAGATCTTTTGCACTTCTTGCTTTGTCCTCCTTTCCCATCTTGAGTTTATGATTTGGGGGGGAGGGGAGGGGAGACAGGAGATGCAGATTGGGTGTAGAATTATAGTTTACCATTATTTCATCTGTTTGAAATATAATAGTTTAGTATCCACTAATACAGAGATGAGTGTCCAATGTCATTTTGATTTTAGAAACCATTTTAAGAAATATAAAACTAATAAAAAGCACTTCCCCTTTCTGAATGATTTAGCCCTAAAGCTATTAGAAAGGACCAAGAAAGACAGGCACATGCACAAAAATGCGATACTGGAGCCTGTGCAAAGTGAGGAATATATTCAGACAGGGGAGGGAAGCAAGTATAGTACAGAGTGTTGGAGCCCATATGAAAGTGAGCAGAACTTGTGAAGAGGAGAGCAGCCAGGTATGGGGTGCTAGAGCCTGAGGGGGGTGACAAAGACATTCATACCACAAGGTGGCCCAATGTAGCATATTAGAGCCTTTGTGAAGCGAGAAGACATCTACGTTGTAAGGTAGCCTATTATGGAATGTCAAGCCCAAAAGGGGATAAAAGAGGGCATTCATACCATGCAGTGAGGTTCTGGAGCCAAGAAGGGTTAGAAAAGTGGCCTGATATGCAAAACCAAAGCCCAAGTGAACTGAAGAAAACATCCCACATAAGGGAGTGACTGACATAAGATGCCAGGGCTCAGACCAAGAAAAAAGTTTATCTGCATATAGGGAAGTACAGACAGAGTGAGAAAAGACAACAGCACAGGACAGACTGAGAGCTTAGGTAAGGTGAAGGGGCATCTGTGGTGGGGAATAGAAAATGAGAGAAATGGAAGACTGGTTACATACAGGGGATTAATGAGGTAAGTAAGAAAAAGTAAGAGAACCAACCAGGTTCTCATTCATGAAGAAGCGGCTTATGAATAGAAAGAGAAAAAATTAGAATAAACCCTGTTCACTCTGGATTAGAACTGGAAGTGTCATTATGAATTTATGATCTGTGTATGTGTGAAGACAGAGAAATAAATACAGGTGTAAATATGTTTACATATGTATGTGAATGTGTTACATACATATGTCGCCTTACTGAGAAGGCTCAGAAACAGCAATATCCCAGAGCAACGAGCAGACCCAATACAAGATCTGGTGTGTTGGGAGTGCTCAATATAACAGACCTGGTTTTGGGGGGGTTCTGGGGGAGGAGGGAGAAGGAAAGAAACTCAAGCAGACTCACCACTGAGCAGGAAGCCTGACATGGAGCTCAATCTCACAACCCTAAGACCACAACCTTAGCCCAAATTAAGAGTCAGATGCTTCACTGACTGAGCCACCCAGGCACCCCACATGATCTGGTTTCTAAACACTATTCTCCATTACAATACACCTGATCTTGGGGAAATGGAGCACAGAATCTTGTTCCAGAACAAAAGAAATTGCTCAAATGATCACAGAGACTGTCAAAAAATAATAGTGTCAACTATAAGGGACTCCCACCAGCTAAATCTGAGGCAATTTGAACGCTGACACAAATGATGGCAATAATAGATTCATGGGGCACCTGGGTGGCTCAGTCTTTAAGTATCTGCCTTTGGCTCAGGACTTCGAGCCCCGCATTGCGCTCCCTACTCAGCAGGAAGTCTGCTTCTCCCTCTCCCACTCCCCCTGTGTATGTTCCCTCTCTCACTGTGTCTCTCTCTGTCAAATAAAAAATAAAATCTTAAAAAAAAAAAAAAGATTTAAAGTGGGTGAATAAAACAGTAAACTCTGAGTCCATGCCGATATTAATAATTTTTAATAAAATGAGGGTGCCTGGGTGGCTCAGTAGGCTAAAACCTCTGCTTTCGGCTCAGGTCATGATCTCAGGGTCCTGGGATTGAGGCCCACATCAGGCTCTCTGCTCAGCAGGGAGTCTGCTTCCTCCTCTCTCTCTGCCTGCCTCTCTGCATACTTGTGATCTCTCTGTCAAATAAATAAATAAAATCTTTAAAAATAATAATAATAATTTTTAATAAAACAAAAGAAACTTTTTAGTGGAGAAGTTTGGTAGATACTACCTTAATCATTTAATAGAAGTAATGGGACAAATGCAAATCATGTACCCCAAGTAGTAAGATGCAATGAGGAGCAAAGAACATCACTTCTGTGTTACTTTTCTCCAAGATGTATAACCTGAAGTTACTTGTGAAGATCAAAGAAAATGAAATTAAGGGACATTCTTTAAAACAGCTGGCTTATAATCTTCAAAAGTACCAAGTCAAATAAACAGTGAAGAAGTGTTCCAGATTAAAGGAGAGCAAAGAGAAGGGACAACCAAATTCAACCCATGATTCAACTTTACCTGCACAATTGGTAGAACAGGAATGGGCTTGTAGAATTAAATCTATCAGTGTTAATTTCCTAAGGATGTATTGTGGTTATGTGGGAGAATGTCTGTCTTTATAGGAATAACACACAAAAGGCATTCTGAAGGGCTGAGACATATATTAGCAACTTACTCTGAAATAATTCAGGAGAAAAACTGGACTGTACTTGGAAATTTTCTTTAAGGATGAGTTTGTTTCAAAATTCTTAATTTCCCTTTTCCTAAAACACTCCTTTAAAAATGTGTCCCTCAAAGCCTTAGGCTTCCCTAGCCAGGGCAAAGGCTGAGTTAAGCAGGGAGGGCCTGAAGTTCCTGACTGTTTTAATAAGCTTAGTTGAGAAACAGCTGAATACTAACTATAAACTGTTTTTGAAATTAAGACTGCTAGATCACACCCAGGCTCTATAACTACATGGGGTGTGACCTGAATAAGTTAGCTAATTTTCCTAAGTTTCAGTTTTTTCATCTGTAAAATGAGAAAAATGATAGTACCTACATTTTATCAAAGATGTCTTGAGGAACACTTAAAAATGATACACATTAACAATTATTAAATATTACATTTAAACATCTAATGAGATAACTCCACTTTTAATGCTCAATAAATTTAACAGATTTTTATTATTATTTGTTCAATACATTGGCCTTCTGTATAAAATTATATTTGCTAAAAAGAAAAAAATCCTGCTATCCTAATGTAATATAACTAAATTAGGACACCCATTATACCAGTTTTAAGTGATGGATAGCCTTTGTTGTCATAGAAAAGAAATTTACCCTAGGCTATAAAGTATAATGGTTAAAAGCATAGGCTCTGGGGTGAGAATACTTGTGTAGAGTGCAATTCTGCCACTCATTTGCTGTATAACCTTGGGCAAGTTACTTAATTTGTCTACGTCTGCTTCTGAGACTATAAAATAGGAATAAAAACAGCTGTTACGATTAAATGAAATGAATGGGTAACACATTTTAGCAAGGTATCCGTATTTCAAGTCTAAAAAATATTAGGTGCCGTTTTTATTTCTGATATATACATATTTAATACACAAGGACAGGAGTTGGCCTACTTCAATGCACTGGGTGAACTCTGCCCTCCATCTACTTTTTCAAGATAAAATTTAATTAGAATAGCTAAATTTAGCCAGTACACATTGCCTATGGCTGCTTTCATGCAATAATGGCCTGAGTAGTTGCAACAGAGACCCAATAGCCCAGAAGGAGTAAAATGCCTATTATCCAGATTTTTCATAAGAAATTTGCTGATCTGGGGCGCCTGGGTGGCTCAGTTGGTTAAGCAACTGCCTTCGGCTCAGGTCATGATCCCAGAGACCCAGGATCGAGCCCCACATTGGGCTCCCTGCTCAGCGGGAAGCCTGCTTCTCCCTCTCTCACTCCCCCTGCTTGTGTTCCCTCTCTGGCTGTGTTTCTGTCAAATAAATAAAATCTTTAAAAAAAAAAAAAAAGAGAAAAAGAAATTTGCTGATCTGGAGCACCTGGGTGGCTACCAGTTAGTTACACGTCCGCCTTCAGCTCAGGTCATGATCCCAGGGTTCTTGAATCAAGCCCCGCAACAGACTCTCTGCTCACTGCCTCCCCTCTCCCTCTGTGTGCTGCTCTGTGCTCTCTCTTTCTCAAACAAATCAATTAATTAGGAGAGAGAGAGAGAGAAACAAAGAAAGAAAGAAATTTGCTGAGAAAGAAAGAAAGAAAGAAAGAAAGAAAGAAAGAAAGAAAGAAAGAAAGAGAGAGAAAGAAAGAAAGGGAAAGAAATTTGCTGATCTGTACCCTCTTGAGAAAAACAAACTAAAGGGGCACCTGGCTGGCTTAGTCATGCAATTATAATACTTTTCAAGTCCCACACTGGGTGTAGAAATTACTTTAAAATCTTTTTTAAAAAAAGAAAAAGAAAACAAACTAAAAATACAATGCTATAAAATGTTAAAATAGATGATAAAATGGGCAAGATAATCAAGTTAGCTGGTTTCCATCTATCTCAATAAATTCAAAGCAATTGAAAAACATACGGTCATTTTTCTTTCCCTAAGAAAGTAAGCATTTCAAAACTCAAAATATCCTTAGAGGTTCTAGGTTAAAATAATTTTTTTTTCCGAATGGAAATATAAATTTGAGAATTACATGAATAGACTATACCTAAAGAACTTACTATTATCACTCCAGATGTAGTTAATGCAATGCATTAAGGCATTCATTGCTTTGGGTCATAAGCAAAGCATATCTTTCTGAAATAAATCGATGAAAAGTATATTTAAGAACTCTCTATATAAAAGGAACTGTGTAAAGTACTATAAAGAATTCACAAAAGACAAAACTGAGTAAACTTAAACACAATCTAGAGTAGAAAAATAAACTCAAGGCTTATAAGAACCAGAGTTAAGTGCATTTCACTATAATTTCCATATTTCTTTCAATTTTACATAAATAAAATAGGTCACCTTGTCCACTTAACCTACACAAATTGAAAAATCCAAAAATGTATTACCTGAATTGGATGTTTACTAAATGAGGCTGTGAGCCATCTGATTGCCAGTAAGTCTCAAGATTGTCATCTCGTAACTGATCCACTCCAAATCCTAAAACACAAGTGACAGTTAAGTTCTCATGAACAAGAAAGAGCTTATATTTCAAATATAAAATTACCATTCATATTTGTCCAGAAAATGTGATAAATTGGATGGTCAGTACTATAAAATTTAAATTAACTAGAATTCTTCCATCCTTTTCACCAGACCTCAACTCTTAGAATATCACTTGCACACACAAGTTTATATTAGGGCAAGTGTTCTTGGTTGTTGGCTTTAATTTTTAAAGAATATCTTCTAAATATACTCTAAAGACAGCATGTATTCAAACACGGCTTTTTACACTCTCTATAAGATGGTGGTAAGAATGATCCTTGTGTCCTGCAAAATCAGATTTTATTAAGTTCAATATTCCATATATCTTTCTTGTGACAACAAAAAGGACAACTTAGAAATATTTTCAAAAGTCATACACATTTTGAAACCAAGTGTTTCTGATTAATCAAAAATTAAATTTGCCCAGAATCTCATACCATCTAGCCATTCTATATAACTGAAGTAAAAATATGCTGTATTGTTTTTTTCTTGATTAAAAACATAATAATGCATATTATAGAAATAGCTTAATGATAAAGTGTGGATTTCTCAAAAATATTTAAGAGAAATAAATTTAATTTATATTTTAATTTTTTCACTAAGTACTATATTGATCATGGATCAAATTCAAAAGATAGAAAAAAGAACACTGTGGAAAGTCTCTATCCCTTGCCCCCACTATCTAGTTTCCTTCTCCAAATATAGTCAATGTTATCAATTTGTACATACTCTTTCACAAATACTATACACATATACAAGCAAAGGCATATATATTTTTTCCCCTCTACACAAATAATGGCATACCAGACACAGTTCTACACTCTGCATTTCTTTTTCACTTAACATATCTGGAAGATTCTTCCATATCAATAATAATAATTAATCATAATAGCAATGATAATAACATTAACTATGCGCCAGACATATTTTAAGTACTTTACATGATTATATCATGTTAATATTTATTTAACCCATCATAAAAACTCAGTTAACCTAAACAGCGCCCACATTTTTTAAAGGTTATACAGTATCTCATTGTCTGGAAATACCCCAATTATTTAACGAAACCCCTATAGGACATTTAGGCTGTTTCCAACATTTTCCTATTACAAACAACACTGCAGTAAACATCTACCTATCTATAATCTTTAAATGAATATGAGTATTTCTGGAGGAACGATTTCTAGGAATAAAACCCTGGATCATTCAAATTTTTAACTTGACAAATACTGCCAAATTCTCCTCCAAAATGCATCTTCACCAATAATGTGAAAAAACACTGATTCCTCTATGTAACTGGTAAAAATTAGGGTATTTTAAAATCCTTACACTAAGTTTTTTGAAGACTTAGTATAAAGATATTAAAAATCTATTTAATAATTTTTTATATTGATTAAATATTGAACTCATTTTGGACATGCTGAGACAAATAATTAAAGTTAATTGTACCTTTTTAATTTTAATACGGGTCCTAGATAACTTTAAATTACAGATGTGGTTTGCATTAATTTCTGTTGGACAGTGCTGCTCTGCACTCATGCTAAAATACAATCATTCCTTCACGTATTTACTAACCTGACAGGTGAAATACTATATTTCAAACTTGAATTGATCATTTATATTTCTCCTCTTGAAAAATACCTATTCATAATCTCCTATATTTTCACTGTACTTTGGTCTTTTTATTGATTTGTAACTCTTTTACTATTATAGATACTACTATTATAGATATATTAACCCTATGTCTGTTCCGCATGATCCAAGTATGCTCTACCCTGTCTGCAATTTGTATCTTAAATTTGCACATGCTGCATTTACAGTATATACTAATGAAGAGAAGTTTTCCCAGAGAAAATAATTTTTGCATTTAATTCTGGAGTACTAATAGGAGTTAGCTACATAAAGAGGTAGAAGAGCAAGGTTAGCATTCGGTAAAGAGAAAAACATGTAATGGCATGGGAAAAGAAAAGTAGAATCTACAGGAAACAAAGATCCTTTTGGGAGCTAAGGCTACACACTGGATTGAATCAGGAAATGAGCCAGAGACATATGCAAGGAATCAGAGCATACAGACTTCAATACACTAAGAGATAAAGTATAAATTATCTTGAAAAATACGTCCACCTACTGAAGAATTTTTAGTAGGTAAGTTATATGACCCAGAAATCATCAGATCAGGATCTTTAGATAGATAGATCTTCAATGCCAGGAAGGGAGAAAGCCATGGTAAGCCACTGCAAGTAATGAGGTCTGAATTCAGAGAGTGACCCAGGCAACTGTTCAAAAAATAGTTTTCTATTGCTCCAAAGAAAATCTTCAAATATAAAAACTGAGCTCTCCATTACTCACTCCGTAACTCTTGGATCTTGTGCTGTACAATATGGTAGCCACTAGCCACATGTGGCTACTGAATACTTAAAACAGAGCTAGTTCAACTTTATACACACTGGTTTTTGAAGATGAGTAAGAAATACAAAATATCTTATTAATAATAAGTCTACTTATATTGGATTAAAAACTACAATTAATTTCACCAATTTATCCTTTTTAATGTAGCTACTAGAAATATTTCAATTATACATGCAACTTGCATTATACTTCTGTTAGACAATGCTACCTTAGACCATGGTTCTATTCTTTTAAACCTTATTTTTAGGGCTAATCCAGAACATTTATTTCTGCAAGTTATAAGATAAAATTGTTTTGTTACCAGTATACAGAAGTTCTTAAGTTTTAAATACCTTTTTCTTTTTACCAGCTTATGAGTTCCCTAACAGAAGATAAATCAATTATATTACTCTTCCTTAAGAGCTCCACCATTAAATATTCTATGATTAAAAGACCTTTTTGTCACTAACTTTATTTTAGCTATTTGGCTAGTTTTTCTTTCTCTTCATTTCACAATTTAACCTGTGTGAGCTTAAAGAATTTCATAAAATGGTGTTTGTTCTTAACAAGCAAAATAAACATTAAACAACAACCCTGAATAACTTATCCAGAATAAGAGATGTCCTGTAAATCAAGACTAATCATTTCAAATTTGTTTGTAAGATACTGCTTATGAAACTGCAACTCTAAACTAAGTAAGTACAATCTCTGCATCTTGTCAAGAACTATCAGCTTAAATCTTCACCTCTGGAGTACTAAGTACAATTACCACCTTCTACTTGTTCAAAATATGTCTCACAAACAGAACATTTTATAAACATCGGTTTATATGCTAATGCCATGATTCAGAGAGTAAACTTCTTTTCCAAAACTTCCCACTCAGTATTATACCTCAATTATTTTAGTCCAAACAAAAGAACCAAAGACAAATTTGTGATAAGTGCTTTTACAAGTATCACGATAATGCATACAAATGATATTATCCAGAAAAAAAACTTTTATATGATGTACTTATTCTTAAAGCAGTGGTTCTCACAGTACGGTCGGTCACTGGACCAGCAGCATCACTGTCACCTCGGAACTTGTTAGGAATTCCAGACCTACATCAGAAACTTTCAGAGTTAACTCCTTGGAGAGTCTGTATTTTAATAAATCCTACAGGTGATTCTGATACACGCTAAAATTTATAGAACTATTATTTTATGGCAAGTCTTCCCAACCTGGGCACTACTGATAGTGTGCACTGGATAATTCTTTCAGGGGCAGGGGGTGTCCTGTGCATTTCAGGATATTTAGCAGCATCTCTGGCCTCTATCCACTAGTTTTCAGTCACAATCCTCCCCATGCCAGCAGTTGTATCAGTCAAAACATCTCCTATGGGGCAAAATCATCCTCAGATGAAAACCACTGCTCTAAGGAAAAGAAAACTAGCATTAACAACCATAGGTTTATGGTTACTGTTACTGCTTAATAAATATCCACTCTTCTCTACCCATTCTCCAAGGGAAGAAAATCATTCTGCACTCATCATACTGGAGCTTAATCATGACTTGTTTTCCTGTTTTACTCAACACAATAGGAATGAATGTGACACAAATGGTGGTTTTATTTAATTAATTTATAAAGATTTTCTTTATTTACTTGAGAGAGAGAGAAAAACTGAGAGAGAGAGGGAGCGCAGGAGTTGGGGGAGGAGCAGGAGGGAAAGAGAGGGACAAGCAGACTCCGAACCAGGCTTGAAGCCTGATGCTGGGCTCATCCCAGGACCCTGAGATCATGACCTGAGCCAAAATCAAAGGCTGAACACTCAACGAACCAAGCCAACCAGGCACCCCTAAACAGGGGTTTTAAATGTGCTTGCAAGATCTGGCTTGGTCTTTTGAATTTTGGCACCCCACTAAGACATCATTCCTGAAGACATAGAGCAGGCCTGGACCCAATTCACAACCTAGAACCCAGTTATAACCAAGTAAGAAATAAGTTTTGTTCTTATAATATAGCACTGAGAGATTAGGGTTGTTACACACCAGTAGTGCAGCAAGAGCGGACTAACACAACATCAATAGATGAGATACATCTGACTAGCCCAGCTTAGATCGCCTTTAAGAGTAAAACAGCCATTGTCACTTAAAACATATTTTTGAACACAAATCCCTTCACATTTGCTAAGGTGCTATTATAACTAGGGCACTGTCTTCACTCTGACAACACAAAGATGGAGAACATGTGGTCTCTGTGGAGGAGTTCATCTATCTAATGCACTATCTATGCAATGACTATTTATATTTAACCTAATTAAAAATAAATAAAATTTAGAATTTGATTTCTCAGTAACACTAGTCACATTTAAAGTACTCACACATGGCTAGCAGCTATCTCACTGTACAGTCCAATACATTCTACTGGTCATCACTGTGGGACTTAAGCAGATAAATTACAATATAACATGTTAAGTGGTATAATTAAAAAAATGAAGAAATAAACACAAAAACACACGAAAGCTAAATAACATACTACTAAAACACCAACAGATCAACAAAAAAATCAAAGAGGAAATGGAAAAATACCTGGACACAAATAAAAATGGAAACACAGAAGTTCAAAATATTTGGGACGCCACAAGAGTAGTTCTAAAAGGGACTTAACAGAGATACAGGCCTGCCTCAAGAAACAAGAAAAGTCTCAAATAAATTAATCTTAAACACAAAGGAATAAAAAAGAACAAACAAAGCCCAAAGTCAGCAGAAGGAAAGAAATAATAAAGAGCAGAACCGAAATAAATGAAATAGGCTAAAAAATAATACATCAATGAAACTAAGAGCTGGTTCTCTGAAAAGATAAACAAAAATGAAAAACCTTTAGCAAGACTTGTCAAAAAGAGACAGGGGGAGGGGGAGAGGGCGCACCTAAATGGCCCAGTCAGTTAAGCATCTGACTTGTGATTTCGGCTCAGGTGATGATCTCATGAGTAAAATTCAAGGAAAGCATAGGGAATGATAATAATACTGCAATAACACTGTACAGTGACGGTAACTACACTTATAGAGGTAAGCATCATGTGATATACAGAACTGTCAAAATATTACGGTGTATACATGAAACTGATATAACATTTCATGTCAAGAATACTTCAATTTAAGAAAAAAGAAAGCAAAAAAAAGAGGTGAAGAATTAACTAACTTCTTGCCTTCTATCCATGATCTCCCAGTCTCCTCGTTTTCCAACTAGTTCAGCAGCAACTTCTCCTTAGCTCCCTTTGATGATTCTTATTCTTGCTGTTCCACCAGATCTCTACATCTTGAAGTACCCTGAGACTTTACTCTTTTTTCTAAATACAATCTCTTCTTAAGGGAGTCAATCCTGTCCCGAGGCTCAGAATATCATCAATATGTTGATAACCCTCAACTTTGTGTCTCCACCACAACCTTTCCCAGAGCTCCAACCTTCTATACTCAAATGCCCAATAAACACCTCACTAGAATGCTGATCTCAAAACTAATGTATCTGAATCACAACTTTTTTTTTTTAAGATTTATTTATTTGACAGAGAGAAACACAGCCAGAGAGGGAACACAAGCAGGGGGAGTGAGAGAGGGAGAAGCAGGCTTCCCACCGAGCAGGCAGCCCGATGTGGGACTCGATCCTGGCTCTCCGGGATCATGACCTGAGCCGAAGGCAGTCGCTTAACCAACTGAGCCACCCAGGCGCCCCATCAATCACAACTTTTTTTAAACCAAAACCTATGTATTTCCGCCCCCAACCTCACTTTCTCAACTTAGGAAATAATACTGAGTTATTCATCCAGACACCTAAGAGTCAGTCTTGAATCTCTCCTTTCCTTCAATAAGTCATAATTTTTCTACCTCCAAAAATACATGCCAATAAATAAATAAATAAATAAATAAATAAATAACATCGCAAAGCCATCATCTCTCTATATACCATCCACCATCAGTCTATTCCAAACCAACATCATCTGACACAAATTACTGTACTAGACTTTCCCCCACCGATCTACACCATTACTCTCCCACCAGTCATTACTCTCAGTGACCATAGTAATTTTTTTTTAAGATTTTATTTATTTGACACAGAGATCACAAGTAGGCAGAGGCAGGCAGAGAGAGAGAGAGAGAGAGAGAGAGAAGGAAGCAGGCTCCCTGCTGAGCAGAGAGCCCGATGCAGGCCTCGATCCCAGGACCCTGAGATCATGACCTGAGCCCAAGGCAGAGGCCTTAACCCACTGAGCCACCCAAGTGCCCACCATAGTGATTTTTTAAAGAACAACAAAAAGATTCTCCCTTTCCCTCCGCCCCTCCCCCTCAAAAATAATTAAATTCTGCCATAGAAACTAAAAAAAAAAAACCTCTGCATCAGATCATCTCTCTTTTCATCTTAACATCTCCAGTGATACCTGCTTGTATTTCAGATCCAAATTGTACTTCAAATCCAAATTCTACCAGAATTCATAATCTGGCCCATGTCTAATTATGTCTCCAACTTCATCTACCACTTCTCCTCCTTACCCGCCATCCTCTAGCCACACTAGACTTTCTGAAACTCAAGCATGCCAAACCATTTATTAGAGCCTGTAAAGTAGCTGTTTCCTCTGTCAGCAAGGTTATTCTCTGAAATCTTTGCACAATGGATTCTTAACCTTTACATCTCAGCATAAATTGCATTTTCCAAGAGAAGACTTTCTTGATCTATTTTATTATATTGTTGTTTTATTTTATCCAAAGCACATATTCAAACAGAAAGTTACAATTGTCAGTTATGGCATAAACCTAAAAAAATTAGAATTCAGTTGTTTTAAGAAAAACAGAACTTACACCATCCAATTATGCCTCTCAAAATTAATTCATAAAAGAAATGTCTTAGTAAAATATACGAATTGAGTGGAAAATACATCATGGATCAGATGTTCACAAAATACAGCCTTACTAAATCCTTTCTGTTGGCTTATAAAATATCAATTATGGGGCGCTTGGGTGGCTCAGTCATTAAGCGTCTGCCTTCGGTTCAGGTCATGATCCCGGAATTCCGGGATCGAGCCCCACATCAGACTCCCTGCTCAGCAGAAAGCCTGCTTCTCCCTCTCTCACTCTCCCTGTTTGTATTCCTCTTTAGCTGTATTTCTCTCTGTCAAATAAATAAATTTTTTTAAATGAAAAAAAATATCAAATATGGAGTCAAACATAGAAGATATATCTATTTATCCCCTAATTTTGTTGCCCAACATGATATGAATTTAGTGCTTATGAAATTAAATGATTTATTGTAATAAGACTCTTAGAATGCTAGCAGTCACACAAATCTGACCTTTAGTTTTGCCAGTCTCTTGGGCAGAGACTGACAATTGTGCTGAATTGTGGAATTGTTTTGTGATGTGTCTTCAACTAGGCTGAATCTACTAAATACATTCCAACTTTGAGTGACATATTGAACCACTATTTCCAAAGACAGAATAATTTTGCAAAGCCCTATACCACCTACCACACTGTAGCAGGCAAGTAAATTTGTATCTCCCACAAACTATTAACATTTTGAAAGTTTATTAACAATCTTCCTGGGGGGGCACCTGGGTGGCTCAGTTGGTTAGGCGACTGCCTTCGGCTCAGGTCATGATCCCGGAGACCCAGGATCGAGTCCCACAATGGGCTCCCTGCTCGGTGGGAAGCCTGCTTCTCCCTCTCTCACTCCTCCTGCTTGTGTTCCCTCTCTGGCTGTGTTTCTCTCAGTCAAATAAATAAAATCTTTAAAAAAAAAAAATCTTCCTGGGGCGCCTGGGTGGCTCAGTTGGTTAAGCGACTGCCTTCGGCTCAGGTCATGATCCTGGAGACCCGAGATCGAGCCCCACATCAGGCTTCCGGCTTGGTGGGAGGCCTGCTTCTCCCTCTCTCAGTCTCTCTGCTTATGTTCCCTCTCTAGCTGTGTTTCTCTCTGTCAAATAAATAAAATCTTTAAAAAAAAAAAAATCTTCCTTATACCACTTTTACCTGAATTATTGCTTCTCCTCTAAATAATTTCTTTACCTCTAACCTTGCTTCACTTCAATCCAACCTACACTTTTCAAATGTGAACAAATGCTGAGTGTTTTACTCTGCTACTTAAAATTTTTCAAGGGCTCTGTACAATGAAGTATGAACTGTTTAACAAAGCCCTCTATGATCAGGCCTCTACCTAACTAGCTAGCTTCACCGATGCCACTCCCCTCTGTTCGAATCTTACTTAAAATTTTTCAATGAGCTAGGTATTGTCTAAGCTGTATTACCATTGTGCATACTGCTCCTCTTGCCTTTATGTCCTTTTTAAAAAAGATTTTATTTATTCATTTGACACAGAAAGAAAGAAAGAACATGAACGGGGGAAAGGCAGAGGGACAGGGAGAAGCAGGCTCCCCACTGAGCTAGAAGTCTGACTCAGGGGCTCAATCCTAGGACCTGGAGATCATGACCTGAGCCAAAGACAGATGCTTAACCATCTGAGCCACCGAGGCAACCCCTTGCCTTTATGTTCTTATTCAGTGAAATCCTCTTCTTGTTCCATCATGAAGGACAAGCACCTCCATGAAGCCTTCCCTGATCTGTTAAGCAGAATCAATCACTTTTTCCTCTGGGTCACTATTGAGCCCATAGTTAGTGGAAAGCAGCATGACACTGTGCAACCTGACTGCCTTGAGTCACAGCATTCCCACTAATTATGTGATCATAGCCAAATTACATAATCTTTCTATACTACAGTTTCCTCATTTAGAAAATGATAAAAAAAAATAACAGTACATACTGCATACACATTTAAATACTTAGAACAGAACCTGTCATTTAGTAAGCACTAAATAAAAGTTACAAATCATTACACTGCCTTATAATAACCAGTTTAAAGCTGTAATTCCTCCACTAGATTGTGAACTCCTTGATAGTAAGGATTCTGTCCTTTTTATTTTTTACTCTCTAACAGTGTAACAGACTTCGGCAATCGAGAAGCAAAAGTTAAACAACCTTCTCATCCTGCTTCTCATTAATAAAGAGCAGTCATTCACTCTTTATGTAGAAAGTGATAATCACCTAATGATAGTTCACTGAGGGACCCAAAGGTGATGGAAGTACAATGTTTGACCCAACACTGCATGAACTGCATGACTTTCACACTTAACATATTTTGTAGTGATCCCACCACTCTCCTGGCAGTGGAGCTACTGTTCTTTTCTGAACCTCCAAGATGTCAGAGCTGTGAGGCATCTTCAGGGAGTCAGTTATGTATTGCCCTTTGCAAACTCCATAACATAAAAAGAAATGAACTAACACTGACTTATACCCCATTACGGATACAGTAAGGCACCAGTTGAATTGTGTTACTAGATCAAGCAAAGGGAGGTGTTCAATTTGAGCAAATTCACAGAACTATTTTACAGTATAAAGAATATTAGAAACTTCTGAAGCAGTCCAGGATGTAGAAAGTGGAAAAAAGGCATCACTCCCATTCAAACAAGAAGAGGCTAGATAAACCACAAACTCATAATTTTTCTTGAAAAAACAAGAGCTTTAAAAAAACACAGCAACCAAAAATCCTAAAATCCAAGAAGAAGCAGCTCTCAACCTCAGGAGAAAAATGATATATAGCCTGTCCCAATTGTGGTAGAGCATGGGAGGAAGGAATAGTCACACTTATGCGTCAGAGACACATAAGACATTAGGCAGAACTTGCTAAACAAACTGTTAAAGGCCAAGTGTGGGCTAGCATAAAAGAATTACCCTGGTAGTCCCAAATATAAGCGAACTCACACTGACTCTCAGACTCTTTTCCAAGGGCCTTCACTGTATATGTAACAAAGATTTGGAGGAGACCAGGAGACTAGCATGCATACTTCAATGGTAGATGCATGAAGAAAGGACCTGACCACCACTTAAGGAAAAGCAAAAAGACCCACCTTCCTTTCCAACAGAACAAAGGACTTAAACTGGTAGAGGATGGGCATCAGACCTACCGACTCCAGGACAGACCCTTCTTTGCTGGGAGAAGATTAAAAGAAAAAACCCTCTACACCTGGGATAGATGCAGGAAACAGTCCTTCCTCAGAGCAGGTAGGGCAGAAAACTCTTCCACAAAAGACTAGCCATAGTTCCAAGGCAGAGTTTGGCTATCATAGGTAGAGGGACCAAAATGTTGAGAAAGCCCACCTTGGAGGCCAGGCACAAAGGGCTAAGATCATAGCTGGAGCAGGAAAACAGAGAAGCCCTGCCTCTCATCCCCTGTACTGAGTGACAAGGCACAGCATTCTACTGCTGAAAGCAAGGCAAGAACATGGAGAGAGATGCACTCTGAAAGCAGAGGGGTACAGAGATAGTTGAAAACTGAAAATAGAGGAAGAGTTAAAAAAAAACTCTTCTGGTTGGAGAACACCTCTTTGACATCAACCACAGCAACTTTGTTCTAGATATGTCTCCTGAGGCAAAAGAAACAAGAGCAAAAATAAATTATTGGGACTTCAACAAAATAAAAAGCTTTTGCACTGCGAAGGAAATAATCAACACAACTAAAAGACAATCTACAGAATGGGAGAAGATATTTGCAAGTGACATATCTGATAAATAGTTAGTATCCAAAATATGTAAAGAATCTGTAAAACTCAACAACCAAAAAACCAAACAATCCAATTAAAAATGGGCAGAACACATGAATAGATACTTTTTCAAAGAAGACATATAGATAGCCAACAGACACATGAAAGATGCTCAATGTCACTTATCAGCAGGGAAATACAAATCAAAACTACAATGAGATGTCACCTCACACCTGTCAGAATGGCTAAAATCAACAACACAAGAAATAAGGTGTTCGCGAGGATGTGGAAAAAGGGGAACCCTCCTGCATTGTTGGTGCAAATGCAAACTAGTACAGTCACTGCAGAAAAACAGTATGGAGGTTCCTCAAAAAGTTAGAAATAGAACTACCCTTTGATCCAGCAACTGCACTACTAGGTATTTGCCCAAAGAAAAAAATACTAATTCAAAGGGATACATGCACTCCAATGTTTATAGCAGCATTATCTACAATAACCAAATTATGGAAACAGCCCAAGTGTCCAGCAGCTGATGAATGGATAAAGAAGAAGTGGTGTTGGAGTGCCAGGGTGGCTCAGGAGTTAAGCATCTGCCTTCGGCTCAGGTCATGATCCTGGAGTCCTGGAATTGAGCCTCACATTGGGCTCCCTGCTCAGCAGGGAGTCTGCTTCTCCCTCTTGGCTCCTCCTCCTGCTTCTGTGCACATGTGCTCACTCTCTCTCTCTCTCAAATAAATAAATAAAATCTTAAAAAAAAAAAAGGAAGATGTGGTGCCTGTGTATACACACACACACGCATATATATATATATATGTCTAATAGAATATTATTCAGCCATAAAAAATGAAATCTTAACATTTGCAACTACCATGGATAGAGCTAAGGAGTATTTGCTAAATGACATAAGTCAGTCAGAGAAAGAAAAATATCATATGAATTCACTCATATGTGGAATTTAAGAAAAGATACAAACAAGCAAAGGGGGAAAAAAGAGAGACGCAGACCAAGAAACACTCCTAACTATAAAGAACAAACTGATGGAGAGTGGGAACAGGTGAAATAAGTGATAGGAATTAAGAAGTGTACTTGTGATGAGCACCAGTGATGTGTGAAAGTGTTGAATCACTATACTGTACACCTGAAACTAATATTACACTGTACGTTAACTCACTGGAATTAAAACAAAAACAAAACAACAAAAAAAATCTCTGGCACAACAGCCCCCACCAAATCTTTAAGAAAAAATAAAATACAATAAAAAAAATTATGATTAACAGTTTAAAAAATCTAGGGGGAAAGACAAATGAAATGCTGGAACAGACAGAACATTTCAACAGAGATGAAAACTCTTCTAGGAGTCAATGGAAAAGCTATAAATAAATAATGACCATATGAGAGACAAAACTCAACAAAGCCAAAGAAAGAAACAGTAGACTTGAAGCTAGATCAATTAAAAAAAAAAAAATCCAGAGTAAAACAAAATGAGGGAAAAAAGTGGGAAAAATAAAGCATCTAAAAGCTATGGGACAATAAAAAATGATCTAGAAAAATCAAATAGTCTAGCATAAGTATAACTGAATTCTCAGAAGGACAACACAGAAGGAATGGGGCAAAAGAAACACTTGAAGAAACAATGGCCATGGATTTTCATAAAATAATGCAAGACATCAAACCAGAAGATCTAAGAATCTCGGTGAATCTCAAGCAGAAATAAACACACACACTGACACATCATATTTATTCCACTGAAAATCAAAGATAAAATCTTAAAGGCAACTAGAAAAAAAAGCTACATTTACTAGAGCAGATTTCTCTTAAAAAACTATGCAAGCCAGAAAATTATAGAATTACATCTTTAAAGTAAAAAAATGAAAAATCTGCCAAGCTAGAATCCCACACAGGGAAAATATACCACAGTAATAAAGGCAAAATGAAAAAATTTTCAACCAAACAATCCTATCAGACCTGCAATACAAAAAAATGTTAAAGAAAGTTCTTCAGGGGACGACTGGGTGCCTCAATTGCTTAAAAGTCTGTCATAAGGGGCGCTTGGGTGGCTCAGTCATTAAGTGTCTGCCTTTGGCTCAGGTCGCGATCCCAGGGTCCTAGGATTGAGTCCCACATCAGGCTCTCTGCTCAGTGGGAAGCCTGCTTCTCCCTCCCCCACTCCCCTTGTTTGTGTTCCCTCTCCTGCTCTCTCTCTCTGCCAAAGAAATAAATAAAATCTCTAAAAAACAAAAAAGTCTGCCTTCAGCTCTGGTCATGACCCCGGGGTCCTGACAAGTCCAAATGAGGCTCCTTGTTCAGCAGAGAGCCTGCTTCTCCCTCTGCCTGCTTGTGCTCTCTCTCCTCTCTCTGACAGATATATATTTAAAAAAAAAAATCTTAAAAAAAAAAAAAAAAAGAAAGTTCTTCAGGTAGGAGGGCTATGATACCAAATAGATCTGATCTATTCAAAGACATTAAGTTCCAAAAATTGAAAAAAATTAATGTAGACACAAGGAGTATTTAATTTTAATTGCTCTGAATGATAACTTACCATTTAAAGCAAAAATAGTAACAATATATTCTGCAGCTTAATATATCAAAAAAAAAATGTATGACACAAATGGCATAAAGGACTGGGGAAAGAGGGTGCCTGGGTGGCTTAGTGGGTTAAAGCCTCTGCCTTCAGCCCAGGTCATGTTCCCTGAGCCCTGGGATCGAGGCCCGCATCCAGCTCTCTGCTCGGCGGGGAGCCTGCTTCCTCCTCTCTCTCTGCCTGCCTCTCTACCTACTTGTGATCTCTCCCTGTCAAGTAAATAAATAAAATCTTTAAAAAACAACAACAAAAAAAAGGACTGGGGAAAGAAACTGGAAGTACACTGCTGAAGGATTCATACACCATATCTATGGTGGTATACTACTAGTTGAAGGTAAACTGTGATAATTAAAGATATATATTGTAGTCCTTAGGGCAATCACTCAAAAATTTCAAAAATGATGTACAACAAATAAGTTGACAACAGAGATAAAGCAGAAACACAAAAAATACTGAATATATCCAAAAAAAGAAAAAGAGAGAAAAAAATCAATAAGAAAAAAGAAAACAAATTTCAAGACAGTAGTTTTAAATCTAATGACATCAATACATAAATATGTAAATGATCTAAACACTCCCAATGAAAAGATAGAGAATATCAGATTAAATTAAAAACCAAGACCCAATGCTGTCTGTAAGAAATCTACTTCAAATATAAAGATATATATAGTTTAAAAGAAAAAGGAAAAACTTTCAGCTTCCAGTCTGACATGTAAGGAGCTTGGAAAATGTCACTCTCATCCTCACAACAACAACAAAAAAGCTGAACTAACTGAAAACCAATAATACTTCTTAAGTCCAACAGAGAATTGAGGTCACAGGGCAAACCACCACTCAGGAAACTGAAGGAACAGGTGAATACAGAGAATCACAGCTTACCAGAAGCAGCAGCCACCACTAGAGTCAGCAACTGATAGCGAAACTTAAAGGCTAACTGCTAACGGACTAATTGCCAGCAACTCAGTATGGATGAGATTGAGAGAGAAAAACTCCTAGAAGCCCAACCTTAGGGAGACATCTCCTTTTCATGAATTTTACGTGGGAGCCCTACCAAGTTCCCTTCAGGGTAAAGATGAAAGAAAATTCTCCAGTGCTTCCTCTGGAGGGGGAATGTAATCATTGTGAAACACACCTCAGAGCATTCTGCAAAACGTGACTTCTACAAAAACTGTTTTAGAGACTAACCGACATGGGTTTTACTGGAGCCTAATTGACATGGGGGAAGGAAAATACTCAACCCCAGACTCCTCTAGCCTTCCTGTCTCCCACATAAGCTGAGAGGCAGGAGAGTGAGAAGTACCTGTAAAGGTCACAGCCATGGACATAGGCCCACTAAAAGGCTAAGATCTCCTCACAGGATTACAGAACACTTCTGTTCCCCCACACAACTTACTACTGTATCAACAGGGTTCCTATATAATACCATGAGGTTACAATTCAAAAAATTATAGACTTAGACTCCCTAAAGAAGTCTCTAAGGAAATCCAAAAATTACAAGGCAAACAAAAACAAGGATACATAAACAATTTTAAATTCTGAATCTTAGCCTTTATCCCAGGTAGAAAATCAGTAAATTAAATTGAATAGCACCATCAATCAGCTTGATCAAATTGACATTTACAGATTAGTTTATCCAGTGACAATAGAATATACAAGCTTCTCGAGAATATACAATTCCTGCCATGCTCATGTATAATGTTCAGAAATGTGGACCACATTTGGGCCTATAAAAACATAAAGAATTTAAGAGAATAGAAATCATAAAACGTGCTCTCAGACAACAATAGAATTAAACAAGAAATCACTAACAGAAAGATAACTGGAAAACCCAAAATATTTACAGATTAAACAAATATAAATCAAGGAAGAAGTATCAAAAGAAACTAAAATACCTGAAACTGAATGAAAAAATAAAAATTACCATAAACTGTAGAATACAGTGAGAGCAGTGCTTACAGAGAAATTTATAGCATGGAGTATGCATCAGATAAGAAGAAAGGTTTAGAATCAGTAATCTAAGCTTTCACCCTAAAAAACAAGGAAAAGAAGAGCAAATTAAACCCAAAATAAGCAGAAGAAATAATAATAATAATCAGAACAGAAATCAATGAAACTGAAGACAGGTAAGTTAAAAGAGAAGATGTTACTGAAACCACAAGCTATTTTTTGAAAGGTCAACAAAATCAATAAACCTCTATAGTATCCACTCGGCTAGCCAAGAAAAAAAGAGAAAAGACACAAATTACTGGTATCAGAAACAAAAGACAGGCCATCCCTACAAATCCCATGGATAACAGAAAGGAAAATAAAACAGTATTATAGACAACTCTATGCCCAAAAATTTAATATCTTCAATAAAATGGACCAATTCCCTGAAGGATACAATCCAACAAAATTCATACAAGGAGAAATAGATAATTATTTACTCAAAAGAAGTATTTACTTTTATAAGTAAAATATAAGAATTTACTCAAAAAAGAAAACATACATCCACACAAAAGTATGTACATGAATGCTTACAGCAGGTCTATCTATAATCACCTAGTATGGGAAGCAATCTTAGTTAACTATTACTGCATTACAATTATCCCAAAACTAAGCAGTTTAATACACCAAACATGCATTATTCCACAATTCCTGTAAGACAGAAATTTGGGAGGAACTTGATTGAGCACTTTGGCTCCGGGAGGTTCAGGAATTTGAAGTCAAGTTATCTCTAGGAATTATCTGAAATCTTGACTGGGGCTGGAAGATCCATTCTAAGATGGCTTCCGCAAATGCTACTGACAGAGGCCTCAGTTCCTCACGGGCTATTGTCAGGTCAGAGTTCCCTGCCACACAAACCTCTCCACAGCGTCCGTCCGTTGTTCCCTCACAAAATGGCAGTTGGCTTCCCTGAATGAGTGATCCAAACAAGAACAAGGCACAGTCACAATGTCTTTTATCAATCTAATCTCAGAAATCACACACTATCACTTCTGTCGTATTCTACTAGCTCCTGAGACCAATCCTGACAGTGTAGGAGAGGCCAACAGAAGGGCATAATACCAGGAGATAAGGATCACTGGACCATTTTGGAAGCTGGTTACCACAAACCTAAATGTTCATTAACTGGTGAGTAGATGAATTATGGTACGTCTATACAGTGGGATAGTAATCAATAAAAAGGAACAAACTACTGATACATGTAACAGCATGGAAAAAAATCACAAATACTAAGTAAAAGAGCTAGACCCTAAAAGCTACATACAGTATGATGTATTACACTCTGGGAAAGGCATAGCCAAATGGATATAAAACAGATCAAAGGTTGTCAGGAGCTGGAAAGAGGGCAGAAGACTGACTACAAAAGGGTATGAGGGAATTTCTTTGGATAATGGAAATATTCTATATTTGATTGTGATGGTGGTTATATGATCATATGTATTTGTTAAAATTCATACAACCATACACCTAAAAAAGGTAAGTTTTATTGACAAAAATCAGACTTCAAAAATTACTTACAAAAAGAAAGAGAAAGGATTTTAAGGGGAAAAAGAGGCTTGGTTGGGAATATTGCTATAGGAGTCTTAATGTGTAAATAACAAGTTTCCAAAGGGAAAGTGACTATTAAACCAATAACATTATAATTAAAGTTCCTCAAGCTAAAAAACTTTCTGAGTTTAAATCTACAGATTGAAAGTGCCCATCAAATTATAAGTCAGACAGATGAAAAAAGATACATGTGTATCTTGGCATATCCTGGCAAAAGTCTTAAACTTTAAGAACAGAAAGTTTAAATGCTTTCCAGAAAGAAAGAACAAGTAACTTAGAAGAAAAGAGAGACAAGCTTAGGCCTTCTCATTTGTAACAAAAAAGAAATGGTGAAATAGTATCCACAAAATTTTGAGAAAAGGACTGCCACCCCAAAAATCATATGTCAACCAAGACTAAAATAAAATTATTTAGGAATACCCAATCACTCAAAAAATGTATCACCCATTTATCCCATCAAGAAATAGCCAACAAAAAATGCTCACCTAATAACTAAATCATTGCAGAGATAAAAGGATAGAAGAGGATAAAGAAAAGACCTTATGAAACATGCAGTTAAATTGAAGTGGATATTAGTAAAGCAAATGAGAACAGATATATAACAAATGAAAACTCAATTAAATTTATTTCAGAATGAAAGCATCTAAACAAAAAAAGAATATTAAAGTTACTCTAGTGTACGAGGAAACTGTAAGTAGTTATTACAAACAACTTTTTACCTGGTTTGCAAGATGAGAGTGACCAAACGGCTTGTGACCCAATTTCCCGTACTGTTCCAGTCCTTTCCAACTGCTTAGGGTCAGCACCAGGAGGTGTTTTGTTTGGTGTGGTCATTTTTTAAATACTCTATGTTGAAAACAAGAATATACACATTATACCAAGATCTGAGCATCTTCTACAAAGGGTAAAAATTAAAATTTAATGGCAAAATATATCATTTATATACCCTTGATATTAATCATCTATTTCTCAAATGCAGGTAACATAACTCAATTACTGTAATTTAAAAATCTTGGGAATCTAGTTTTTGTTTCTAAAATATATTATGACTTAAAGATGTGCACAACAGTAGAGTACAGTAGCCAAATGGCATGGGATCAGGGTTTTAACTTCAGCTTCTCCTTTAAGTAGCCTAGACTTTGGGTAGGTCTGGGCTTTATTTCCTCACCTGTAATAGGGGTCAACTTGATCTATAATTCTATAATGCTGTATAATTCCAAACCTGAGTAAAAATTCTTTGTTTTTTTAAGATTTTTTTTAAAGACTTTATTTATTTGACAGAGATCACAAGTAGGCAGAGAGGCAGGCAGAGAGAGAGGAGGAAGCAGGCTCCCTGCCTGCCAATCAGAGAGCCCAATGCGGGCCTTGATCCCAGGACCCCGAGATCATGACCTGCGCCAAAGGCAGAGGCTTTAACCCACTGAGCCACCCAGGCGCCCTAAGATTTTATTTTTAAGGGGCACCTGGATGGCTCCATCAGCTAAATGGCTGCCTTTGGCACAGATCATGATCTCAGAGTCCTGGGGTCAAGCCACACGTGGGCTCCCTGCTCAGTGGGGAGCCTGCTTTTACCTCTTCCTTTGCTCCTCCCCCTTCTTGTGCTCTGTCAAATAAATAAATAAAATCTTATTTTTATTATGGTATGGTAAATAATGCTGCAGTAAATGCAGGGGTGTATATCTTAGTGTTTTTGTTTTCTTTGGATAAACTACCCAGTAGTGGAATTACCGCATTATATGGTAATTCTATTTTTAATTTTTTGAAGAACCTCTACACTGTTTTCCACAGTGGTAGCACCAACTCAGGTTGTCTCCAACAGTGCACAGGGGTTCCTTTTCCTTCAACAGCCTTGCTAACGCTTATTTTTGTGTCCTTTTGATTCCAGCCATTCTGATAGGCATCGTATGATTATCTCACAACAGAAACATGAAAAGATACTCAACAGCACTAATCAGATAAATACGAACAAAAACACAATGAGATATAGGTCTCCATTTTAAAAAATTCATTAGGTGGTGCCTGGGTGGCTCAATTGGTTAGGCAACTGCCTTCGGCTCGGGTCATGATCCCAGAGACTTGGGATGTGTCCCACATTGGGCTCCCTGCTCGGCGGAAACCTGCTTCTCCCTCTCTCACTCCCCCTGCTTGTGTTCCCTCTCTGGCTGTGTTTCTCTCTGTCAAATAAATAAAATCTTTAAAAAAAAATAAAAAATAAAAATTTTAAAATTTAAAAAAATAAAAAATCCATTAAGTGATACAGGGAAAAAATCACTTGTCCCAAGTTTTCAAAAGTTCTATTTACCTGACATAGAAGATAATGCCAGAGAAATGGTTTCAAAGCATATAAGTGAATAAACGACCCATTCCAAACACCAAAATTTACTTCTTTTGTTAACTTGGTAAATCTGTGCAGACATGAAAAAAAATCTCCAGTAGTGAATATGTAAAACAGCTTACATAGTGCAAAGTTACAGATACTGAACATGGTTATACATGCTATAATAAACCTAGCCCAGTAATTTCAGTATACCATCTCCTTGACACCTTTTAGATCTCAGTTGTTTCCTAATTTCCACACGGCACTTAATACTCATTAAATTAAATAACAGTGGAGCCACTAGACTGTAAAATTCAAAAGGGCCTGAGACTTAAATGCTCAATCAGCAATTTACTGAATGAATAAATAAGTGCTAAAGTACTTGCCTTCTACAAGTTAAGAAAGGAGTGGGATGAGACAAGTAAATCTGTCACTGTCACTAGAAGCTGAATATCTGAATATCCTGTCGTTGTCGAACGCTCCAAAACCAAGAGAGGAGAGGGGAGGGGAAGGGGAGGGAGGGGAAGGGAAAAGAAGGGAAGGGAAGGCTCATCTCTACAGTGGAGAATTCAACCGCCCGACTTGGTACTGGACGCCACCAAGTGGATAAAACACGGAGCTCGGAAAAGCCTGGTTTCCTAGAAACCCACTTAAGAATGAGTTCAGGCCAAGGAGACATGGCCATCAGCAGTATTTGGACCAGACTCCGCTGGTCTTGCTTGATACCTCTGCTAGAAATGCTAGAATGGGCAATGGCTTTCCAGCGGCCTTGAGATCGGCAGCGAAAATAGGGATTGAGAATGGGGATGAGAACGCGTCTGCTTAGGCTAAAATCAATCTCCACATCCGGGGGGAGGAGGGGGTGGAAGCCCACGCACTTACAGCTTACAGACCCGGCTTGCCGCAACCCAGCTTTTAGGATACCCTGCAGCTCCGTGCCACTCCCACTCAGGACCGCTCGGCTTTCCAAACGACGTTAATTTGGAGTCGCAACACAATGACGTCAGCTCTCGCCGGCTGACCGACTCCACGGCTCCGCCTGTCGCTCTCTGTCGCGCGCGCGCACTACGTCCCTAAGGCATGCGCGAGGCAGTGGCTGAGCGCCGCCATTTTGGCCGGTGGCCGTAGGAACACGCCGTGTGGGTGATAAGTGAGAGGAAGAACTGATTTGGCTTCTGAGCTCCCCTCCGCGAGGGGATCGTCTTCTCCAGGTAGGTGACTAGCCCGGGAGGGGTTGGCGGTTGGCTGCGGCCTCACACGGTCTAAAGATTGTAGGGACATTCTCCGAGAGCCTTGGTGAGGCCGCCGGTGTCCGCGGCGGAGAACGCTGAGGCGCGTGGCCGCCGGCTCCTAAGGAACAGCTGGAAGCGGCGGAGCGGGGGCGCCGCTGAGGACTTGGAGGCACGTCGCTCTTCCCCTCTAGCTGACCTGGACCTCGGCCACTGTTGCTTGCCAGCCGCGCAGGAACTACCAGAATGGACCTATAGATGCCATTTCAGAGATTCAGAGTACACCGTCTCACTCCCGCTTTACTACGCTCTTTCCCGAGAGCTCAACCTTACCGAGAATGCAACTTCAGAACTTAAAGCCTCTGCTTCCCCCCCCCCAAGCCTGACACAGTAAAATGGACCTATTGTCACGCGTGTGTATTTGATTATAGGAAGTCGTAGCATTTCTTCCACGGCTTCTTTGGTAATTATGTAGAATGAGTCATGGCATTTTGCCGCCATGGAGTCGAATCCTTATCCGTTCCCCGTCTTTATAGAAATGGGCAGTTGTCGCTGTGCTTTTTTCATAGAGTAACGCATATTCGGTTATCCCAAGTAATCTCCCAGTTCAACGTCTGTAGCTTTTTCGGTGCGCTTTTGTAGCACTTGACACTTCCTTCTTGGTGACTTAGTTGTTTTCCCTGTCTTTATATAAACTGCATGAGATCGGAGCGCACGGTTCCCACCTTGTAGACACGGTGGCTAAAGCCAGTTCCCACACCCCATAAAATATATAAACCTATTCTCTCTCTCTCTCTCTCTCTCTCTCTCTCTCTCTCTTTTGTAGTAAAGTCCATAAGAGTGAGAAATAACTGTCAAAACTATGGGGAGGGGTGTGGGAGGGGTTATGCTGGGTTTTTTTGTTGTTTAACCCGCTCTTCGCAGGGACTGCTAGCCAGGCATTTATGATAGTGGTAGTTGTGTTGCATTTCTCAGTACATTTGTCTCATATACTGAAAATATTCGTATGATACCAGCTACATGACAATAATGCTCTGTCAGTGTTAACCAAGGACTCTTATCTGTATTTGTACCAAAAGGGTATTTTTTGGTGTTGAAAATCTTGTTGTGCCCCTTAAAAATATTTTCTTAGGAAGAACATTTAATACAATTTCTGAAAGAAAAAAAAAGTATTAATTGCGTGTCCTTTCTAAATGTTTTCAGTTCAAGACTCTGAAATCAAGAGTTGTGCACCACTCCCAACTTAACATGTCTTATAAGACTAATAACTTATAAGTAACCATGGGTTGGAATATTTTATGTGTTATCAAGTGTCATTTGTTCAAAGCAATCTTTAAAATGTTTTCACATGATGTTAAATTTTGGTCTTTGACCGAAAGTGCTTTCCATATGCCTCTCACTTTCTTTTTTCCTCCCAGCTGGAAGAATGACAGGGTAATTACAGGTAATTGAGTACCTGTTTTGAGCAGTTTGCCTTCAGATCTGAAGTATCTTCAAATTGCTCTTTGTCTCCAGGAGTCTGTTACAACCTTCACGCCCTGTGGCTTTACTGTGCTGGATCTCACTGAAAAAGAAAGTAGGGATCACTCCTCCCCAATTCTTGAAAATAATACATAAATTTAGTCATTATTGTTCACACGAGTTCTACAAGGATTTTGTATTCCTTAGTTTTAAATGTATTGTACTTTATGTTTATTATTCGAATCAGCTTATTAATCATGTCTGATATGTTTTTATTTTTCCATATGTCATCTCTTTCAGTCACTTGGTTTTTAAAATGGTTTGAAATATCAGATGAAACACTTTAGTAGTTTGGCAGAAATAAAGTTTAGCATCAGCAATTTTGTGATAAAAGATTTGTCCTCCAGAAGAACTTAATGACATTCATTTACCAGGTAATTTGTATGGTGTCCAGCTTTATTTTAATAACTAAAAACTCTTCGGTTTTCAGGCAGTTGTCATTTAGAGTGAAAGCTTTTTCATAACAATTCAAAAGTCATTTTCTTTCTCTTCTAGTCTTTATGAAAACTGGATGAGTTTTTAAAGGTTTTTAAGGACGTAGAGTGGATCTGCTAGTTACCATAATTCTGTTTATTACATAGTCTCCTCTTGGGTGATTTTTTTTTTTTTCCAGTATTTACTTTAGTGGATTGCTGTCACTATGAAGTATTGACAGTATTTCTGAAGTCACTGTAACCTATAAGAAATTATTTACTATATCCAAGTTCATTTTCTCATTTATTCAGCAGAAATATTTGAGCTTTTACGATGTGCTGGGCACTAGTTTAGCCACTGGGCTGAACAGACAAGAAATTCCTGTCCTCCTGATGGAGTATCTTTACTTGGGGTGGGAAAATACTGTGTAGAGAGAAAGAGTATATAAATACATGTATATACACACTCTAAATATGTACATAAACCATGTGTACACATACATATGAAATACTGTGTAGAATAGTAGAAAGAACTAAAGAGAAGAAGCAAATCAGAGAAGAAAAAAATCAGTTGGGTATATTTTTTGGTAGTATAGTTAGAAAAGGCTAACTGTGAAATAAACAATAAACATTAAAGACTTGAAGTATTGAGTCTTATAACTCACTAGGGGGAATAGCATTAGAGGCAGAGGGAATAGAAATGTTAGGACCCTGAAGCAAGAACATGTCTGATGTGTGCTAAGAACTGCATGGAGCCAGTGTGGCTAGAGCAAAATGAACAGGAGCTAGAGTAGTGGTGACATCAGGAAGTAATAGAGGCTGATCAGTACCTCATTAGTTATTTTAAGGACTTTGGCTTTTACTCAGAATGAGTAGGGAAGCCGTTGCAGGACTTTAGAGGAGTGACATGATCTGGCTTACACTTAAAGAGCATCCTGTCTTCCGTAGTGAAAAGAAACTGTCAAAAGTTGGAATAAAAGGAGGTAAAAGTTAAGCAGAGAGACCTGATCGGGAGCTATTAGAGCAATTCAGATAAGAAATAACGGTGGCTTAGACCACAGTGATGAGAAGTGGTCGGATTCATGAAGGGAAATTGGACAGAATTTGCTATTGTGGTGTGTAAGATAACTTCAAGGATTTTAACTTGAGTAAATGGAAGATTAGAGTTGTCATTTAACAGAATGGGCAAGACTGCTAGGGAAGCAAAGCTTGGTGGGGACTTAAGAATTAATTTGGGAGGTGCATTTTAGACCTTCAGGAAGAGATGTTGGGTAGCCAGATAGATAGATTTACAAGTTTAGGGTTAGGAGAGGTATCCTGGCTAGAGATAGTAATTTGGGAGTTAGCAGCATATAAATAGGATTTAAAGCCATGAGATTGGAATAGAATACCTTAGAGAAAGAATATAGATTAAAAAAAGTGACTGAGTATTAGAGCACTGCTCAACTTTCAGTAGCCTAGAAGATAAAGAGAAGTGACCAAGAATATGAGATGAAAACCAGATTAGTGCTGTGTCCCAGAACCAAGTTAAGAAAGGGTTTCTAGGGGCGCCTGGGTGGCTCAGTTGGTTAGGCGACTGCCTTCCGCTCAGGTCATGATCCCGGAGACCCAGATAGATCCCCACATCGGGCTCCCTGCTCAGCGGGAAGCCTGCTTCTCCCTCTCTCACTCCTCCTGCTTGTGTTCCATCTCTGGCTGTGTTTCTCTCTGTCAAATAAAAATTTTTTTTTTTAATCTTTAAAAAAAGGGGGGGGGTTTATCTTTACGAAAAGATCATAAATTGTGTCAGATGCAATGACTGTTCAAGTAAATTAACTGTTAATTAACTTTGTTTTATCTGTGTATAGAGTACTGATGACCTGATAAGCTGTTCTGAAATGGAGTCTAGAAAAAATATATAGATATTTGTAACACTGACTATAGGCAACTCTTTCAAGTAGTCTTGATGTAAAATGAAGGAGAAATAAAGCAATGGGAAAAAATAGGGTCAGATAATAGAATGTTTGAATGCTGATAGGAACAAGCCAATGGAAAGAATAATTGGTGATGTGAAAGACAGGAGAGACACAGTACTAATCTGGTTTTGCTCCTATTTTCTTGGTCACTTCTCATCTTCTAGGCTACTGAAAGTTGAGAGGTCCTTTAATACTAAATGCATCTCCCAAATAGTCAAGTAAGATATGAAGTAATACTTAATTTGAAGGAGGAAATAAACATCTTTATTATGTATTACTTTTTCACATCAGCTCCTATTCTGTTTTATGGGACTGTCTCAGACACTGGTATTAGTATTGATTTTGGAGACATTATATCATTTTTGCCCATCTAGCAAGTATAATTTCCCCATCCCCTTTGTTCTTTTTCCTTTTCCTAGCCATTCTTTTTGTATACGAGCTTCTGGTTTGATTTGTCTGTTTTTTGAAATTGTTGTTTTATTTGACATTGGATTGAATATAAATTTGGGGAAGGTTGAAATCTCTGGTATTGATTTCTGTATTATAAAAGCAGACAGTGTGTCATTCTGTTTGTTAAGGTCTTTTATGTTTCTTGGTTGTGGTTTGAAAATTTCCTCACGTATATATTTTTGTTAACTTGATTCCTAGATCTTTTTTTTTTGTGACCACTGAAAATGGTGTTTTTTCTTTTTTATATTAATCTTCTGATTAGTAATATATATGTAAAATTTTGTCTTTTCAGTCTTACAAAATTATTTTATTGCTTTCACTGGTTTTTTTAGTAGTTCCAGATAGTCATACCTGAATAAAGTGATAATTTATGTTCTCCTCTTTAACTTTTATGCCTGTGACTCAATTCTCTTAACTAATTGCATTAACTGTGCCATAATTTTGTTAATTTTTCTTTAATAAAAACAATGTTCTTATTTTCTTAGAATTATGGCGGATAAATTGACAAGAATTGCTATTGTCAACCATGACAAATGTAAACCTAAGAAATGTCGGCAGGAGTGCAAAAAGAGTTGCCCTGTGGTTCGAATGGGTAAGCTGTTCTGTGGATCATTTAAAGATAAGAGAAAGTTTTAAAAGAAATAAATTGACTTCATAGTTCTCTAGGCATATATACTTTTTCCCTCTTGTTTCTTTAAAATATAGAGATAAGACCAGATTTTGTTCTAAATTTCTTTTACTGCTTTGTGACTAAACGATCATTTTTGTTAATGGTAGAATAACATTATCAATATTTATTAAAGTTCATTTTGGCTATAAAATCAATTTGTTACTGAGATAATTCTAGAAATTTTATTCTAGAAAAGTTCTATATTTGACTCTTAAGTCATGGAGAAAGGATTACCAATATATTTGTTTTTGATAGTAGTCTCATTTTAAAAAGCAAGAATGAATAGCTTATTAAGAATGACTAATTCATGAGGTTTCGCTATATTCAAAATTAAATAAATGTAAAACAGTCCAGAATTATTGGTAGTCTTTTAAGGGTTATGTTAATTGTTACTTTTACTGTATTGGTGAGGTGTAAGCATTTTAATCTTTAAAAAAACGTCAGGAGCACCTGGGTGGCTCAGTGGGTTAAAGCCTCTGCTTTTGGCTCAGGTCATGATCTCAGGGTCCTGGTATCGAGGCCTGCATCAGGCTCTCTGTCAAATAAATAAATAAAACCTTAAAAAATAAAAAAATTTCAAATGTCATCTATTATATGGAATTTCTAAATAGCATGGTATTTAGAAACCATGCTATTTAGAAATTCCATTATTAGTATCCTTAATGTCAAGTTTAATTTCATGTGTATGTTGGATGACTACATACCTTTTTGAAGTTTCACTGATTTAGCTAATGTATTACATGCCTTTCTCTACATTACCATTTTCAAAGCATATTTTGTGAATTAGATATTCAAGTCAGACTGTTTAAAAATAAAACTGTTTCAGGGGGACCAGGAAACCATGCAACTCTTGATCTCGGGGTCATGAGTTTGAGCCCCACAATGGGGGTAGGGATTACTTAAAAACTTTTTTTTTTTTTAAGATTTTATTTATTTATTTGACAGAGAGAAACACAGCGAGAGAGGAAACACAAGCAGAGGGACTGAGAGAGGGAGAAGCAGGCCTCCCGCCAAGCAGGAAGCCTGATGTGGGGCTTGATCCCGGGTCTCCAGGATCATGACCTGAGCCGAAAGCAGTCACTTAACCAACTGAGCCAGCCAGGCGCCCCTTAAATAAAGTTTAAAAGAAATTCAAAAATAGGGGTGTCTGGGTGGCTCAGTTATTAAGCGTCTGTCTTCAGCTTAGGTCATGATCCCAGAGTCCTGCGATCGAGCCACCATCAGGCTCCCTGCTCATTGGGAAGCCTACTTCTCCCTCTCCCCCTCCCCCTGCTTATGTTCCCTCTCTTACTGTGTCTCTCTCTGTCAAATAAATAAAATCTAAAAAAAGGGGGGGGGGGCGCCTGCTTGTATTCCCTCTCTGGATGTGTTTCTCTCTGTCAAATAAATAAAATCTTTAAAAAAAATAAAAAAAAAATAAAGCTTTCAGAATCTGCCATAGTTTTAAGAGTATAATTAATCTCTGTAAAGTATTGGTTTTCAGGAATTGTCTCAATTGTATTTTTTTCTGTGGCCTCTGTTTTTAAAAATCTCCTATGGGGAGCTTTGGAACCAGAATTACCTAAATAACTATGTTCAGAAAATTAGAATGGCAGGGAAAATAACTTAACTCTCTTTTCCTTTGCTAGGAAAATTATGCATAGAGGTTACACCCCAGAGCAAAATAGCATGGATTTCTGAAACCCTTTGTATTGGTTGTGGTATTTGTATTAAGGTAAGTGATATTTTATTTATGGGATCAAATTTGGAAGTTGAAGAAATAGAGAGTTCTGAACACATTAAAACTGTTTTTAAAGAGGCAAAATATAAATCAGTGAATTAAAAATGTAAATTTAGGAAAACTATCAGTAATCTCTAATATTTGGTATGGTTGCTTTTTGAATTAATTAAACTACCCTATGTAAAAGTTATCCTTGCCATACTCTTTTTTTTCACCCCTTTTTTTCCTCACCCTTTTATGAGAAGGACATTGTTTTTCATGTCTTTACAAGTATTTCTTGGAAATGTAAATACAAAAAGCGTGAGTCATATTATATATAGTTCTCTCATATCTGTATTTAATTTTAAATCACACTCTTCAAATAGAAATGCATACAGCCAAAATTGTTTTAACTTAACCTAATCGTTAAGTGCTTCTACTATAGTATACATTCTTCTGTTGGAGTTCCCACAGTAGTGTAATTTTTTCAGAATACCTCAGTTTTTATTACAATGAATAGTTTGCTTAGGGCTTTTAACTTTAAAATGATAGATTTCCAAATTTATTTCATAAACAGTATGTAAGAACCAATACTTTAAATTCTTAATTTAGGTATTTTTATTTGTAGATAATGTTTTTAGAAAGGAACTTACCAGAGTATGAATACCACCCTGTTAACTGATTCTGAGAAGGTTTATGTATATTTCACATCAGTTTCTGAATCCTTAGTTAAGTATCCAGAAAGATTTCGTTGGTATCTAAAAGTGTTTTCCCTTTTTTTGAAAATATAATCAGGAAACTTTCCTGCCAGCAAACATTTACTAATCTCTCATTATAAACCTCTTATTATATGCCTGTCAATGTTACAGGTGCTAGAGGTCTGATTTTTAACAATGTATCATCTTCTCTGTTTTCTTCTTTACTGCTATAGAAAAATGAGATCCCAAATTTTGGGGTATACTTAGTTGCTGAAAAGATATTGATGTGATGAACTGTTTGGGGGTAGGAGTTTATATCCTGAGAACACTAAGATACAAGTGAACCAGTGTGGATTTTTTTTTCTTGTAGATTTAAAGAAGCTTAAAATACTTTGCAGCCTATAAGCATTTTGTGTACATTGATAGACTAATAGAAAATTTCTGTAAATGGAGGTAACTCCATTGGCAGAAAACTATCTTCTGTAAAGAATTAATAGTTTTGGTTGGAGGGTGGTTATTAACGTTGTTAGAATACAGGAGTTTTGTTTTTGTTTTTTAATTCTCTTTGAATTGATTCCTTCAAATCTTTGAACAGTTCCGCTAAGCAGATCTCTAATCTGGGGTTATATTGTTTGGATGTACCTTTACAGATTTCTCTGAGAAATTTTTCTAGCCACATTGATGCTCTTAAGTAACCTTCCAGTTCTTGCCATTCTTATTCCTTAGCCATTTATCTGAGTGATAATCAATTGTTTTTTGAATTAATTAACGACTTAATTTTTTAATGTTAATTGACTCAGTTGGAATACAAAGCATCTTTTTCAAAGGAGATGGTTAAAAACCACAATAGAAAGATATTAATCCTTGCTCTGTGTAGATACCTATACTAGCTATTGATGGGATTTGACTAGACCACAAAAAGGTACCATCCATAAAGGACTTACCCTTAAGCCTAAAAATCTTAACCATAAAGACCTTAAAGGACTCTACAAATTACGAAAGTAAGTATACAAAGACAGGAAGAAGGAAGTCATGAGAAGACATCTGTCATCAACTGAATATGGAATGATATACTCAGTAACCATGTTTTATCTTACCATTTAGCCTCATCTAATAATGTTTAAAAAGAGGGAAAAAAAACCCTTAATTTTTGTAAGGTTTTTCAGTATTAAAAATATATTAAAGTCTAAAAATATGCCTGTCACTAAGGAAGAAAATTAGTTATTACGATTCTTCCCTCAAGGAACTTAAGTTTTAGTTTTTTAAGTAAATAATAAAAGAAAATGAAGCAATATCATATCTTCATAAAATTCCCAAATAAGGATGGGGTATTTTTAAGTTTATTATTTTTTTTCATATCTACACGCAGTGTGGGTCTTGAACTCATGACCCCGAGATCAAGAGACACATGCTCTCCCAGCTGAGCCAGCAGGCACCCCATAATTCCCACATTTAGAAGATTGCTTATAAAAAAAATTTTTAATGTATCCAGTTTAGTCATATGCGTGTGTATATATATGTATATATACATATTTTTTTAAGATGTATTCATTTATTTTAGAGCACACATGAGGTGGGGAGGGCAGAGGAAGAAAATCTCAAGCAGACTCCCCACTTAGTGCAGAACCTGACATGGGGCTCTGTCCCACAACCCTGAGATCATGACCTGAGCCAAAATCAAGAGTCGCTTAACTGACTGAGCCACCCAGGCGCCCCAGTCATATGTATATTTCTAAAAATTAACACAAAATTCTTTACTTTAAATAACAGAAATGCCCCTTTGGCGCCTTATCAATTGTCAATTTACCAAGCAACTTGGAAAAAGAAACAACACATCGATATTGTGCCAATGCCTTCAAACTTCACAGGTATATTTTCAAGTCAACATTCCTCTTTACTTTGGTCAAAGTAAAATACATTTGGAATTTTCAGTGAAATATAGAAATAGGAAAAGGTGTTAACCATCCACTAAAGAGAAATGCAAAACTATGATGTCATACAGAATCAAACTGTATATGATGGTGGTTCATTCTGGCTAACATTAGAATTACCTGAGGTTTTCTTTTTTTTTTTTTTTTTTTTTTTTAACTAATACCTCGGTTTCAGCCCAGTTGAATTATGTCATATACCCAGATACAGAATCTAGACTTCAGTAAGTTGTAAAAGCTCCCAGATGACTCAAATATACAAGTGAGGTTGAGAATCACTATTGTTAATAATACCCTTATCCTCAGAATAACTTTTAAGGGAACTTGTTCTCTATTTATCTGTTAATCTCTTCTACAGAGGATATTAGTCTGAACTTGGACATTTGTTGTTAAATCACAGGAGTTCTTTGAGGTTTTTAATCTGCTAGACATTGATATTTTGGATCTGGGAGTCTAGATTTACTAATAAAAAGGTATTTCTCGACCTGCCAGCTTTAAAGAGCCTACTGCAACAGGGAGAATGAAGTGGAATATTTCTGGTTGATGTGGCATTTTTCTCCTTGTAAGTAAATGGCAGGCCAAAAAAAAAAAAAAAAAAGACAGTGAGGTTGCACCTGCTATGTAATTTTGTACCAAAGCATTTGGTTACACATTAAAACAGCCTTATATGTAAAGGAGAATTACTTTAGAATGGACTTGAATGAAGACTGAAAAATAAAATTTGGGATAATATTGGTCATGGATGCATTTCTAACTATTAGTAGTTTAAGTTAATCTTGGCTGTTTTTTTCCTAATAGCCACTAATATCTGGCATATAGCTTTTAGCTTATTAATGGATGTCTGTGGAGTGCATGTGCATTAAAATACATGATCCTAATATTTAGCTTTTTCTACCTAAGTCCAAATTGTTTTATTTATTTGTTTGTTTGTTTATTTATTTTTTGTATGCTTATGACAGGTTGCCTATCCCTCGTCCAGGTGAAGTTTTGGGATTAGTTGGAACTAATGGAATTGGAAAGTCAACTGCTTTAAAAATTTTAGCAGGAAAGCAAAAGCCAAACCTTGGAAAGTATGACGTATGTATACCACCTTATGGAAACGAGTACCTAAGTCAGTTTTATGAGACTTTGATGGAGAGTATATAATTTTTTTAAATGTTCTATTTTCAACATTACTCATTAATTAATGCCAAGAAACTATATATAGATGAGACTCCTTTTTAATTAAGATCTGTTAATGCTACTCAACTGATAAATCTGAGTTTCTTTAAACTGTTAGCCATCTAAATTTTAGATGCCAGAGGATACTATTTGGATATAGAGTTGACCCTTGAACAATGCAGGTGTTAAGCGTGCTGACCCCACATATACATTTGAAAGTCTGTATATAACCTTTGACTTCCCAAAAACTCAACTATTAATATCCTACTGTTTACCAGAAGCCTTAGCAAGAACAATCAATTACATATTTCACATGTGTGTTACATATTGCATCCTTATGGTAAAGTCAGCTAGAGAAAAGATGTTATTGAGTAAATCATAAGAAAGAGAAAACACATTTACAGTACTTTACTATAATTATCAAAAAATTCACCCATATTCACAAGTCAACTGTAAAGTCATCCTTTTTGCATTATTTTGTATTACTAAATTCAGATAATTATGTTTCTAGGATCCACCTGATTGGCAAGAAATTTTGACTTACTTCCGTGGATCCGAATTGCAAAATTACTTTACCAAGATTCTAGAAGATGACTTAAAAGCCATTATCAAACCTCAGTATGTAGACCAGATTCCCAAGGCTGCAAAGGTCAGTTACCCTTTAGGAGGAATTTATGTATTAAACATAATTGTGGAGGTATGAAAGACGTATCAAGTTAAACTATTTAACTTTGCAATTTATTTTAATATTGAAGAAAAGTAGTTAACTATTTCTGGTATATTATGACAGGGGACAGTCGGGTCTATTCTGGACCGAAAGGATGAAACAAAGACACAAGCAATTGTGTGTCAGCAGCTTGGTAAGTGTTTATTTTGTGTATATGTTTTAACGGGCCCTGACTTAACTCATAAAAACAGATACCTTTTATATGGATTGCTGAAATAAATGGGAAAATTTCTAGTAATTGTCATATTTACATTCTATGTTAATACAATTTTCAACCGAGACATCGTTCATACCCAGAATGATGTATAGTATTGCCTAGAAGAGGTAAAATAAAACTTAACAACACTGAACACAGTGCCTCTATGTTCTTTGTAGATTTAACCCATCTAAAAGAACGAAATGTTGAAGATCTTTCAGGAGGAGAGTTGCAGAGATTTGCCTGTGCTGTCGTTTGCATACAGAAAGCTGATATGTAGGTTGCTTTACATCTTTTGTATATCTTAATTCTTATTTTAGAGCTTTTTATTTGTAATAGTGCTAATAAAGCAGTGCTTTTGAGAGGAATTAACAGAAATAATATCTAGATTCTCCTTTTGAGGTAAGATACGGTAACAGTTGTGCATCTATTGCCCACTCCCTGTTATTCCTACCGGGGAGAATAACTCATTTATTTAAGATAAGTACTTAACAACTTACGGGTTGCAGCACTTTTTAATATAATTAGTTGCTTATTATTTAAACTGTATACATAAAAGGGGTTTTTTTTAACAACCAGGGCAACAAGTTTTTTTAAATACCTCAAGTAGAATATGAGGTCTTTAGGTTATTCTAAAAGGATGGCATGCCATGTGAGAGAGAAAAAGGAAGGAGTTTCCTTCCTACTTTCTGGTGTGTCTTTTCCAGATATTTTTTGCTCCCATCTTTTCCACATTTCTGCTCTGGCATCCAATGCAGGCTAGGTCTTTTCCACAAAGTATTCTGTAATTCTTTGCGGTACCCTCCTTTTCAAAAACTCTTACTTTTTTTTAGTGCAACCTGACTTCAGCTAATCAAGAGAAACCTGTCTAAGTTACTTCAGACTGTTGCACAATATTTTTCTTGAGGAGATAATAATTTATAAGTTAGCCTAAGCTGAGAGTCTCTTTCCAGGATTGATATGCAGCCCTGCTTTCATAATTTTTTTCATCTTTTTATTTCTGAACAGACTACTTCTAAACAGAGTATAGAAGTTCTTACCCTTGTGCAGTAGACTCCTCATTAGTGTAAAAGGGAATTGTTGTTAAGTCAGAAACAATATTATAGGGATATAAAATATCAAGTAGAGAATTTTATTTGTCTTGTAAATTATATTTGCTTTTCTTTTTCACAGTTTCATGTTTGACGAACCTTCTAGTTACCTAGATGTCAAGCAGCGTTTAAAGGCTGCTATCACTATACGATCATTAATAAATCCAGATAGGTAAGTACAGATTTGGTATATGTATATATTTAATTAGGGAGTTATACAAATTTTTAATTAGGGAGTTATACAAATTTTTTAAAGATCCTCAGTGGGATCATCAGTGTCATACATGTGTATATTTTCTCTTCTGGTTATTGAGAGCCACCACTTGAAATTACCTTCTTTTGTCTAGAAAAGAGGGTCTTGATGCAAGATTTACTTACTACCATGCCTCTCTCCAGGTAGACTAGGGATATTCTGAAATACTATGAAAGTTGTGGCATCTGTGTATGGATTTCTGGAAGGCAGATCATTGCTTTTACCAGATACTCAAATGCATAAGTCACTCAAACACAAAATTTAGAACATTTTAAGGATCACTGGAGTTACTCTGGTTGTTTCGGGTCTTACTGAACACCACAGAGTTCTTAACTTGTTAAGTAATCACAACAACCTGTGTTTATAGGGTACTTTTTTAACTTGCAGAATTTTTAAATCCATGTCTCCTTTGAGCCTTGTGGTAATCTTGTGTATTAGGTGGTATTCCCTGATGAAGAAATTTAAGGTCAGAAATGGTAGTTATTTGTTCTAGATTTACAAATTCACAACATGGCCAACCTATGGCCAAAACGCAGGGATCTTTTTCTGTGTAGCATTTTGTATGCCTTTTTCTGTCAGTGACTGATTTAATACACAGCCAATATAAGAATGCAGGAGAAACCCCTAGGGGCCAAAACCAAAGAACTATCAATTAAAGAGAAGAGACCAAGATAAGGGTTTCCTGGGGGATGTTGATCATCTGTACTAGGTCTTGGTCTTTAACAACACTTGTGAGCAGGAAACAAAGCCTTGTGTATTGGATCACATATAAAATGCTGGAACTGTCAAAGAACTGCTTTATCAGCAAAACACAGCATGTGAAGATGTCAGGGAAGCATATATCTCATCACTGAGCTCATTGAGAGTGGCAGGGATGTCTCCTTCTTCAAATACATTCGTTGACCAGCAGCTCACATGGATATGGAATTAAAATTTATATAATCAGGAGTTTAAACGCTTCATGGTAAGAAAGTAACATAAAAAGAACATCCTAGAATCTTTACTCCTGTGATACCTAGCAGAAGCAGATATAAAACCACTTTGCAGGGATATGCCCTCAACCCTAGTCATACAGGATTCCTACAGGAAAAGACTTATGATCCAAATATTAGGAAACCATCTGCACAGAGTAGACACAACAGACAACAGGATTAGACCTTTAAGAATACCTCAGGTGACACTCTCAAAGAAACTATAAAACAATAGTATCTGTGGGCGCCTGAGTGAGTGGCTCAGTTGTTAAGCCTCTGCCTTCGGCTCAGGTCATGATCCCGGAGTCTTGGGTTTGAGCCCTACATCGGGCTCCCTGCTCAGTGGGAAGCCTACTTCTCACTCTCTCACTCCCCCTGCTTGTGTTCCCTCTCTAGCTGTGTTTCTGTCAAATAAATAAATAAATAAAATCTTTAAAAACAGAAAACAGTATCTAAAAGAAAAACATAGAGGCGCCTAGGTGGCTCAGTCGGTTAAGCATTTGCCTTTGGGGTTCTGGGATAGAACCCCCGCATTGGGCTCCTTGCTCTGAGGGGAGCCTGCTTCTATCTGTCCCTCTGTCTGCCTGCCACTCCCCCTGCTTGTGCTCTGTGTCAAATAAATTAATTAAATAAAAACAAAAGGATACAAAATCATAAGAATATGGTACCACAGAAAGGCAATGTTCAAAAAACTCAAGCAGATTTAGAAATTGAAAGTACAGCTGTGACATTAAAAACTCACTGGACAGCTCAGACAGTTTAGGGACAGCAGAAAAGAGCATTAGAAACCTGAAAAGTTGTTCTGTGCAAGCTACCAGAATGCAGCCGATTGAGAATGAGATTGAACTCAGATTGAGTTAAGAAGGGAGGTTTAGAGAATGGAATGGGAAGACTGTCTGCATGTATTCTAATATGAGTCTGAAAAAGCCATGGCAAGGTTATGGCTAAAGGTACAAATGATCTACATATATACTTTGAAATGAAACTTACAATTTATCGGTGATAGAGACAATGTTAGTTGAGCCAAATAGTAGCTATAGTTTTCACTTCATATGTAGGCCTGGACGTTATGATAGATTCTCTGAGGAGTATAAGAATATAACATGTAAGTACCAGTATTCAAGGACTCCACAATTGATAAAAAAAATATATAGGCAGACAAGTCAGTGATTCTTAACCCTAGCCCCTTTCTATAAAATATTTTATATCCCCTTATTATGAAAATGATACGTATTTTCACACATAATTTTTTTTAGTATTACATACCATCCTAACCATAATAAAAAGAACTAAAAGGAAAGTGATATACAATCCAGGTGACATGTATCTGTGTATCTTAATATGTAAATGTTTAGGGGGCACCTGGGTGGCTCAGTCAGTTAAACGTCTGACTCTTGGTTTCGGCTCAGGTCATGATCCTCAGGGTCCTGGGACTAAGCACTGCATGAAGCTCCCTGCTCAGCAGAGTCTGCTTGGGATTGTCTCCCCCTGCTCCTACCCCTGCTCATATGTGTTCTCTTAAATAAACTAGTAAGATCTTTAAAAATATGTAAATGTTTAAGCAAATCACTACGGTCCTGTATTTTTAGAGGGCAGTAACCATAATTGTAATAGGCTAACATGTCAAAACAAATTAGATTGACTAAGTGAAGAAAATGATTGAGTTAAACATTTTCACAACTGCCTTGGGTATTATTTATAGATAAAGAATTAACATAATCTCTTTTTAAGTGATAGCCTCATACCTCATGAAGCAGGTATATGCATCCTGAAATTCTGTGAACTGTCAAGGCAATGTTTAGTCTCAATTCTGTAAAACAGTTTCAGAGATGATCCCTTAAAACAAGAAATAGAGCGTGGATTGGAGAAAGGACACTAATACACAAGATTTTTTAGCATTTGACCTCTAAGAACATCTTTGGGAAGATTAAAAACCAACAGGTGACCCATAATTAATTGGAGGAATTTCATAGGATAGATTTCTCATCATGCTGCAGATTTGTTTTCTTTTCAAACCCTCAGAAAATAGAGTGGCTCACTTAAGTCTTTTTTACATTTTGGACCTCTGTGTAAGCTCCACTTAAAGGTGGCAAAATCAGAAGGTTTGACCTGGTTTTTCGGGTTTTTTTCTTCATTTCAAAGCAAATTAAAAGCCCCTACATGATAATGTGCTGCCTTACAATGAGTCGTGAAGATGTTAATGGTAAAAAGTAGACAGTTATTCTAGATAATGGAACATTGTTAACAAAGATACCAAGGCAGGATGAGTATTGGCTCACTTGCATGATTTTCCCTTTTTATTGATGCTTTTTACCAATGGGTAGAAAATATTTCCTCTTTTTCTTTTAACTTTTTTTTTTTTAAAGATTTTTTTTTTTATTTGACAGAGAAAAACAGCTAGAGAAGGAAGCACAAGCAGGGGGAATGAGAGAGGGAGGAGCAGGGAGCCTAATGCAGGGCTCGAACCCAAGACTCCGGGATCATGACCTGAGCCGAAGGCAGACGCTTAACAACTGAGCCACCCAGGTGCCCCAAGATATTTCTCACTCTCTTTCTCTCCCTCCCACCTTCCCCCACTCACTCCCCCCCCTTCTCTCTTTCTTTCACAGGGAGAAAGTACATAAGCAGGGCAAGCGGAAAAGGGAGAAGTAGACTCCCCGCTGAGCTGGGAGTCATACAGGGCTTGATCCCAGGACCCTGGGATCATGACATGAGCTGAAGGTAGACATATAACCAGCTGAGCCACCCAGCACCCTGAAAACATTTCCTTTTAATATTTTCTTTTCATAATTAAACTTGCCCCTATTTTTTTGTTCATTCCTTTTGCCACCTGATACCTAGATTGCTATGATAGCTTCCTTTAAAAAGTCTTTGGTTCTTTCTTCTTGCCAGATTAATCTAAAATTATGTTTTTTCTTATCCACTTATTCTAGAACTGTGCTGTACCCTCTAGCCATAAGTTGCTATTTTAATTTTAATTGAAACTAAAAATTCATTCCTTCAATTAAACTAGAACATTTTCAAACCATACAGTTCTTCTGGACAATGCTATTTAAGAACCTGCCATTTTCCCCCATTGCCAGTTAGCATAAATACAAATTCTTCATTTTGTCATTCAGCAACTTTATTAACATCTCTTTGGTACATATCACAAGACTAAAAATTATACTGGTGCTAAAATATATTATGTAGTCTCACTTCATAAAATTTAAGGACAAGTTCTAGAAATACTAAAAAAATAATCAAATATCAGTTTGGAGTTAGAAAATGTCAAGAGTTTGGGAAAGCCCATTTGCGTATTAGAAGGGGTGTTTCTACAGTAGTAGAATTTGTGATAGACCTTGTAGGGTTGAGTAAGATTTCAGCAGGTGAGGATTTAGACAGAAGACCATTTAGGAGAAGAAACGGTCCTTAGACACATAGAAATGGAAAAGTGGATTATTCAGGAAACAATGAAAGATCCATTTTTCAGTGTGCCATATATATATATATATATGAAAAGAAATAGTACCTGAGGTTTGGGAAAGTCTTGAAAGAAAGTCTCGGGATGTTAATTTGTTTTATTTGCTACTGAGAGCCATCTCTGGGAACCTATCTATAGCAATATTGAAAGAAATCTGAGAGCCTGAAGTAGAGTTTAGGCAGAAAAAGAAAGGGATGAAGCGAATACATGAGACATTGTTGAGAGAATTGACAGATGACAATTTAAACAGTGTATCATTGGGAATAAAATTAGTGTTTTTTCTTTTAACGGAGAAGTAATGACTCCATTAATACAGATATGGAAAATTGTTATTTGTGCAGGAAACAGGATAGAATTTGAAATGTCTATAGGACATTGCTTTTTTGACATGTTGACCTAACTCTAATAGGAATAAAGTGCTGCATGAAAGTGTCATGACTGTTACTTGCCTGATAGTTTGTCCACGAGCAATACTGTTTCCTAGCACTTTAAAAAGAGTCATGTCCTATCCCATCCCACTTACATAGTATACCAGTTACACACCTTTTCCCTTTTTTATCAACTTCACTGGATTTTATATTTAGATAACACACTTGACTGTGTAGGTTTGTGGGATTGTTTTGTGTCTAACCCTTGCTTTCCCCAACTATTTTGAAAATTCTCCAGTTAAGCTTCTGCAACTCCTACTGCAGGACAACTAGCAGGGCTTAATCTATAAGATGAGTAGCATAATAAGAGTTTAAGCTACATCAGCTTTAAATCTATTGTAATTGTTTTGCTCAGTAAAGTTTATTTAAAAATGTGTTCTTTATTGGCAAAACACATTTATTTCTTGTATCCATAAACTGTTTCATGTTACTTTTTTCCCCTTCTTTTTAGTTTAGGAAAAGAGTTTGAAACAGAAGACTGACAATGAGTCTTATTTTAAAGAAAATGTTTAAAGGTTTTGTTTAGTATGGTCTCTACATTTAATTTTTTTTTTAACGTATCTGTTTTCCTGACATTTACACTGTTCAGTGTAAGAGTTTAAATTGTAATTAAATATAATTTTAATTTCATTATATGTTATGTTAACAACATTTAAAAATAAAAATCTATATTGATTTGCAGATATATCATTGTGGTGGAGCATGATCTAAGTGTATTAGACTATCTCTCTGACTTCATCTGCTGTTTATATGGCGTACCCAGTGCTTATGGTGTTGTCACTATGCCTTTTAGTGTAAGAGAAGGTAACTTGAAAAACTATTTCCACAATGCTGTATTCTTTCACTCTAATGCTTAGAAAATGTATTATTGTTATTAAGTAGTTATGTGTTACTCTGATATTTATCCAAAACTCCAATATTCATGGAATTTGATCACTCAACAGAATGTGTATATATATGAGGTTGTAGCCATCAGTTGTTATTCAAAACATTTCATTTTGGGAAGTTTTCTATCAGAGGGGGTAGAAATGCTTTCTTGGTTTCACTCTTTGCAATCTTAAAAAGTTTTTATTATATTTTGGCTTCTACACTGCCATTGTAGTGTTCTTCATCTTTATCTTTGAAAGGCTAATACCAGTAGTGAAACCCTTAAAATTTATTTAGTGCTCATCTTGTTTTCGTGTTTCAAATTTACTTGTAATCTTTGTCTTAAGTTTATAGAACTAAGACTATCTAATAGTCGAATAAATAGCTTAGTATATTTTCATTTATTCCTTCTACGTTCAGGAAAGAGGGACTCTGTGGCCCTCTCTTTTCCATGTCTCTTCTCTACCTAAGCAAGTTAGGCAAAAGTAAAAACTAACCTACCACTAAGTGGCTCCTGAAACAAATGTCAGTGCATTCTCTACCTGGTATGCCTTTTTCCTTTTAATTTCTTTACCATTTTCTTCCACTGATTTCTTCTTTCTCTTTTACTTTATATTCATCTTTCTAGGTGTGCCTTCAGCTGTCAGTCTAGAACAATTAGGAACACCCAGAAGGACTACCTCATTCATACTTTGAAAAGTACCATATTTTTCAAAAACAATTATCCATATAATGGTCTTTAGGTTGAGCAATCTCCTTTTTTTGAAAATGATCTCTTCAAAGAGATAATTTTTGAGATAACCTAAGAAACTTTTATAAAAAGGAATTTATATTGCATCATACACTTTGCATAAAAAGGCAATAGTAGCTTTTTAGTTTATAAAAAGTACATTAAGTTTTTAGGTTAAGAGGAGATGAAGGGGATGCCTGGGTGGCTCAGTGGGTTAAAGCCTCTGCCTTCGGCTCAGGTCATGATCTCAGGGTCCTGGGATCCAGGCCCGCATCCGACTCTCTGCTCAGCGGGGAGCCTGCTTCCTCCTCTCTCTCTGCCTGCCTCTCTGCCTACTTGTGATCTCTCTCTCTGTAATATAAATAAATAAAATCTTAAAAAAAAAAAAAAAGGAGATGAAGGAATTGCTGTCACTTATCTATTTGTACATTTAAGTATATGCATATGTTAAGGGAGAAGTTGCCAGATTGCCCAGTTTTCTTTCTAGTAGTCTTATTAAGAGATGATATTAAAAACAATTACTAATTTTTTATTCTCCTCAATTTAGCAAGTACTTACTGAGTATCTACTGTATACCATGTAGTAGATCCAGAATTGTGTTGATAGTGACCCAGGCATCTGGCATTCACTCTTCACAATTCTAGTTACAAATGCCGTCTAAAAGCTACACCATGTAAGAAATGGTTCCTGGCGAAGTTTTTGATGTTCCCCATCTGTTAAAACAGTTCAAGTAAATTAGAACTTATTTTCTGCTTTCTGTGAATATACTGAAATTAATGCCATACCTATATGTAAAAACTTTCTCTGTACTGTGTAACTAACTGTAGCTTGAACTGTCTTAAATTAACAAGACAGCCATTGCAGTAAAAATGGAAAGGCTGGTTTGTTAATAGTGTTTTGCATAGTCACACTTTTCTGAGACCTATCCCCTTACCTGATAAATTAGGTGTCTGGATTAAATGGCCACTAAGGTTTCCTTCAAATTTATGTACCTATTTAATTTTTGGTTTCAATTTTTTTATCCTCACATTTAAAATTTTTAAGTAGTGTTAAGATTTTAAAAATGCTAATTTTTGGCATAATCTATTCATTTTTTTTCTTTTAGCAAATACTGAACACCTGTGTTCTAGGCTGAGACTATAGACCCTCGGCACCCTCCCCCCCCAATACGGCTCTCGATTCCAGAGGATATGAGTAGCATCCTTAGGCTTTCTTTCAAGATCTTCCAGGCTTGAGCTACTGTCTTTCTCTTATTATATTAAATATAGGAAACAGTGAAAACAGATCTTTTCATTTTTCGCAAATAACCCACTTTTCCATTTCTTTGTCTGCCATTGTGGATCTTAACAGTTTGGAGGGATTCACATGTACAATACGTTTTCTTTCTGTTACTAAAATCTGTTTAAATAAGAGTGTTTAGTTTTGTACAGTGAAGCCAAAAAATGTTAAATGAAGTCTGTCCAGTACTCTAAATATGTTACAAGCCTGCAAAATTAATCTGAAAAAATGTAGTATATATTATAATTCAGTTTGTGGTATCTAGATCTTATGTGAAAATGCATAGTCATAACTTACTTAAAAAATTATTCCCCAAACTCTATTATTTTATGTCAGTCCATGAAAATATTCCATTTTTAACCACCTGTCATTTTTTCAGAAAAATTGCAAGTTTTGGTTTAAAAATACAGCAGAAATGGCACCATATTCTTTTGCATAAAACCTGATGGAAAAAAAACCTTATAAAAATCAAATAATGAAAAGATATGCTTTATGTATGTAGGCAAATGTATGTACATAGGTTATTTCAACTTATATAGATACATAAAACACCATATTATCACTGCATGTTACCACAAATCCACATCAATTTGAAATCTCTGCTTAGATTGCTCCCAAGAGAACCTAGGGTTTTGCTTTTATATGATAGTTTCTTGCTGTGGAGAAAAACTAGTCTTTAATCTTTACTACTGTGTTGTCAATGACTCCAACAGGCATAAACATTTTTTTGGATGGCTACGTTCCAACAGAAAACTTGAGATTCAGAGATGCATCACTTGTTTTTAAAGTTGCTGAGACAGCAAATGAAGAAGAAGTTAAAAAAATGTGTATGTATAAATATCCTGGAATGAAGAAAAAGATGGGAGAGTTTGAGCTAGCAATTGTAGCTGGAGAGTTTACAGATTCTGAAATCATGGTGATGTTGGGGGAAAATGGTAAGTTTTGCTTATTTCCTTTATTTGAAACTCTTCTGTTTATCCGGTAACGTAGTTTTAGCTACTCCATGAAAAGCTTTGATTCAGTTTTATTTGTGAAGTTATATGATTTAATATTGTCATTCAGTCAAGTTTATATTTTATGTGTTTTGTTTCATAACCTGTAGTGAAAGAAAATAAGACTTTTTTTTCCAAGCTAGTTTTTCTCTATGTGTAAATTGATAGGACATTCATTCATCTTAGAAACAGATAAGGAAGGAAAGGATAAAATATAGTCCAGAAACAATGTAGTTTAAAATTTTTTCTTGGCATTTCTCCATTTGAGCTCTCATTTTAAATTCAGGCTAATCTTTGTAAATAGTTGTATTACCTGAATTCTCAATATTAGATTGCTCTCATAAATAGAGCTGTGAGTTGAATTTGAGTACCCAAAGTCTGGTATTAAACTTTCAACATTTGGGAGGAAAAAAAAAAAAAAGATTTTAATTATATACTTAGAGCTTATAAATCTGTAGAAATTCCCTGGGAGGATTTTGTAAGGTATTAGTTGTTAACTAATGGAGGAATTCTGAACTGTCTTGCATTTGACTTAAATATTTCATATAAACAGATTTATAACATCAATCATAACAATTCTGTACTACTTAACAGTAAATTGTATTGGTATTTTAGCTGAGTAAGTCTTTTAAAAACTAACCTAAGGGGCGCCTGGGTGGCTCAGTTGGTTGGGCGACTGCCTTCGGCTCAGGTCATGATCCTGGAGACCCGGGATCAAGTCCTACTTTGGGCTCCCTGATCGGCGGGAAGCCTGCTTCTCCCTCTCACTCCCCCTGCTTGTGTTCCCTCTCTCGCTGTGTTTCTGTCAAATAAATAAAATCTTAAAAAAAAAAAAAAAACTAACCCAAGACTTGTATTTTATAGATCTACCATTTTTTAAAATGGTTATTTTAATAAGATTTATTAGTCTATATTCTTCCCAAATTAGTTTCAAGTGATACATTAGAGATGAATCATGAACGTTTTAAGTATTTTTCTGTATAACCTTCAGAATTCAGTAATATTATATATTTTTATTAAAGCTATTTTCTTATTACAAACCAGAAATGTACATAGTGATTAACCCTATAAATTTGAAGCATCTTTCAAGTCTGTTGGTTGTATATTGTGTTGGCAGGTACTGGTAAAACGACATTTATCAGAATGCTTGCTGGAAGACTTAAGCCTGATGAAGGAGGTATTGTTGTATATTGTTGACTGTTTTTACTCTGTCACACATGGGAAACTTTGAAGATATGGGTAATTCTCAGTGTCTTCTTTATTTGCATTATTTTGCAGGAGAAGTACCAGTTCTAAATGTCAGTTATAAGCCACAGAAAATCAGTCCCAAATCAACTGTGAGTTATGATTCTTATTTGGTTATTAAAGAAAAGTTTATACACACACATACTTACAGCTTTAATCTTTCACCATATCAACATTCTTCAGATTATTTTCTGTACAGTTTTACCAAAGTGGCTAAGGAACAGGAATAAGACAGCAGTCCCTGATTCCACTGTTAAGAAATGCTTTTAAAATCCATTTGACATCTTTTTTCCCAAAATAAAAATCTGGCTGGCTCAGCCAGTGGAACATGTTACTCTTTATCTTGGGCTCCTGAGTTCAAGCCTTACTTAAAAAAAAAAAAAAAAAAAAGAACAACCCTGACAACAGCAATTTTATGTGTTTTGTGCTGCATATAACACCAGCAAGAAAGTGAAGGGTCACCTACAAAAATAAATAAATTTGTAAATTATTTAATAATAAGGTACTTATTTCCAGAATATATTAAGAATTGTTACAGCTCAGTTTAAAAATGGGCAAAGGATTTGAATAGCCGTTTTTTGTTCTGTTTTTTTTTTCAAAGAAAATGTACAAATGGCCAAATAATCATGTAAAGATGCTCAGCACCAGTAGTCATTAGGAAGTGCAAATAAAACTACAGTGAGATATTGCACACCCACTAGGATGACTTAAAAAGACAGTAACAAGTATTGGTAAGGATGTGGATAAACTGGAACCTCGTGCATTGCTGTTGGGAATGTAAAATGGTAGGAGCCACTTTAAAAAAACTTGGCAGTTCTTCATATCTAACATACGAACCAGCATTTCCACTCCTAGATACACATACCCAAGAGAAATGAAGACCTGTCTCAACATACAAATGCATTATTCATAATAAATAGCCAGAAAGTGGAAAACCACCTCAATGTTCCTCAACTCATAAATGGATAAACACAGTGTGGTATAGCCATGAAATTGAAACTATAGTATTTGTACTCAGTACCACTTTGTTAGGCCTATTTGAGATAGCTTACAATAAAAATGTTATTGTTGGTTCTTTGTATAAGCTTGACTTTTAAGTTCTCAGACTCAGCTGTCTTCTAAACAACAAGCACAAGACATCTTAAGATTCATTCCCATGACATTAGGCATTTTGTGTTATCTTTCTGGTTGCCAGAGAGTTGATACCTTGATACCCATGCTGACCTTGAGAATTATTCCTATTTTCAAGTGATAATCTTTCTTGAAACAGTCATCATTTACTACTTTCAGATTTTAAGATGCTTTTTTTGCTTGTTGGACATGATGGGTTTTTAACATAAAAATTTCAGAACATGCTATAGATGATGAGTAAGCATAAAATACTATCATATCTATGGGTGGCAAATTGATATCCTTTTTTTACTGTGGAGCTTAACTTTGTCAAGATTGATAATGAGAGGAGTTCTGTACTGAAATAAAATTTCAATACATTTTTCACTAAAAACAGGGAAGTGTTCGACAGTTGCTACATGAGAAGATAAGAGATGCTTACACTCATCCACAGTTTGTGACTGATGTGATGAAGCCTCTGCAAATTGAAAACATCATCGATCAAGAAGTACATACTCTGATTTTTTTTTTATTTTAGACTTTGTATGTCTCTACATTAGGTTTGCTAAACTTCTTCTCCAAATAGGTGCAGACATTATCTGGTGGTGAACTGCAGCGAGTGGCTTTAGCTCTTTGTTTGGGCAAGCCTGCTGATGTCTATTTAATTGATGAACCATCTGCATATTTGGATTCTGAGCAAAGATTGATGGCAGCTCGAGTTGTCAAACGGTAATGTCCTGCCAGTAAGAGTATTAGTTTTAATTATGTGCACCGGCATACAGCGGTGCTTAATATAGCATTTAAATAGTTGATAATAGAAAACTGGAAACATTTTCAAATTCATATATTTTAGTTTCATACTCCATGCTAAGAAGACAGCCTTTGTTGTAGAACATGACTTCATTATGGCCACCTATCTAGCAGATCGAGTCATCGTTTTTGATGGCATTCCATCTAAGAACACAGTCGCAAACAGGTAAAACTATTTTCTGAAACACTCAACCATAATTGTAAGTTCTAACAATTAGAAAGTTATTCATCAAAATTTTCCTTTAAGCTTATAAATAATCATACCATTTTAATTTTTAATGAGGTAGCCAGGAATTCTAGTAATGATTGTGTGACTTGCATGATTTTTCATGTTGAATACTGGTTGGGACTGGAAAGACTAGTGTTCAGACTTAGAAGTTCTGACCCAGAGGGATAAGCATACAGTTCACTGCTCACCTTTTCTTGCAGGTTAACTTCTGTCTGCTTCATTATTTGGATTTTCAAAACAGATTAGGATATTGATTCCCTAAAATCCATTAATGCACTATACAGCAGATAAAACAAGATGTGCATAGGTTACATGATTTGTTCAACTTACACTGCTAGTTATCACGCTCACAGTGGACCCCAAATATCTGGTATTGATCTACAGCCGAGCCAAAATGAATGATTTTACCATTTCCTCATTACTTAATTTTTATTAGCTCAATTTGAAAGCACCTGTGATATAGGGAAGCCTAACATTCAGATCAGTGTAATGAGAAATTAACTTTTTAGTGCTAAAACCTTGTATGAGGTTGAAACGCAGAATTATTGATATGCTACCATTTTTTTCCTGTAAAAGTGCAATTTCGTTGATATCAACATGTTTCTGATAGTAAAGAGGGAAAAATGGAGTTGGTATTTGAATAAGTAATCCAAAAAATTAAAGTACTTAGCTTCTTCCCAAAATTCCTTTGTTTTCATTTTAAATTTTTTGCCAATTGAGAATTAACATGTATTTCTTTGAGAGGGAAATTTCATAGACTGTGGAAAGCTCATTGAATTCAGATAACAATCCTTTGTGTTTACAAAAATATTTAAAATGTTCCACAAGTATGATGCAGTTTAGTATGATTTAAGAATTAAGTTTAGTTAAAAGATGAATAAAGAGGGCACCTGGGTGGCTTAGTGGGTTAAAGCCTCTGCCTTCGGCTCAGGTCATGATCTCAGGGTCCTGGGATTGAGGCCCGCATCGGCTTCCTCCTCTCTCTGCCTAACTTGTGATCTCTCTCTCTGTGTCAAATAAAATCTTAAAAAAAAAAGAGGGAGATGAATAAAGCATAGTAATTGAAAAAGGAGTTAGGAGGTACAATCCTTTGTGCTGTACATATTCCCTCCGGTGCCAAATTTTGGATGTTAATGTTACCTTTTCTTTTAAACTGAAAATGTCAGATTGGAAATTCTATAATCTCCTAATTAATCTTTTGTTTTTCTAAGGTAGTATTTCTTAAGTGTTTCTTTTACCAGATCAGAAACATAGTTTAACTGGGTTTGTTTTAGGGTGCCTGGGTGGCTTAGTAAGCGCCTTCGGCTCAGGTCATGATCCCGGAGTCCCAGGATCGAACCTCACATCGGGCTCCCTGCTCGGCAGGAGGCCTGCTTCTCCTTCTCTCACTCCCCCTGCTTGTGTTCCCTCCCTCGCTGTGTTTCTCTCTATCAAATAAACAAATAAAATCTTAAAAAACAAAACAAAACTGGGTTTGTTTTGCACAAAAATATAGCCAAACAAACCAAATAGTCCAAGAAAAAAACCCTTCTGAACATAGAATTTATAATATGCTATGATTATACTATTACCTAGATAACTTATGATTGGGGAACTATGAGGGAACCAGGCTGCTTAATACTCTCTATCCCAAAATATAGTTAAGTTTGTGGGATAAATTTTAATCACAGTTGATCTTATTTTTCCTCTAGTCCTCAAACCCTTTTGGCTGGCATGAATAAATTCTTGTCTCAGCTTGAAATTACATTCAGAAGAGATCCAAACAACTATAGGCCAAGAATAAACAAACTCAATTCAATTAAGGTAGGTAGAAAAACTACTAAATCAAGTATAATTTTAGAATAATCTAAAGGCATGTCTCAGATGGGAAGGCTGTTTCATGAGAAAATTTGTCATTTTGTTCATTCTAAGATTCATATTTTTCATATTGAATATCTGATGGTATCCTTCAGTCTGGTAAGCAATAATTATGATTCAGTTGCTCTTGCTACACAGACTCAGACCCATTCATGTTGTCTCGGAGCTGTACCCACTGCTGTGCTGCCTGTGTTGAGTTTAATTGCCATTTTAAATATCTTCATAAAGATCACACTAATTCACTGTAAAAACAAAAAAATTTTTACAAGTAACTGACCAGTTTCTCTCATCAGTTTGTCTTCTAGTGCATACACAGCAACCAACACCTGATTAAAGTATTTTAAGAATTCAGACACACTACTTCAATAAGCATAAAGTTCTACACAGTGGAAAAACGTTTTGTCAATTTAATTGGCAGTGTTTTCCTTTCTTTGTGGTACATGAAATTAATTATGCCTCCTGCAATTGATGTGTGTGCAACAAGTTTTTTTAGAAAGCAATAATTTCTTGGTCACTCAGAAAAAAAAAAACAACTCAAAAAAACCATTTCCATGTTTTTGTCTCCAGTGCCTACTTAAAATGCTTACATTTCATGGCCCTCTAGTCCTTGTCATTAATAGTAGCATTTACTAGATTTTATTATTTTCATATTTGTGCTCTAGCTTTGCTACTACACTATAACCTTAGAAAGCAGAGACCAGGTCAGTATATATACATCATGTATTCTTAAGCTGTTGAAACAGTGTATTGATGTCTTTAGACTTCGCTGTGTATTTTGTTTTAAAAAGTATTTTACTCTCTGGCCAGGATAATGAAATTGTAAGTTATGACTTAAAAATTTTTGTTTTAAAAATCACTGTAGAAAAGAAGAACTAAATTCTACAACACTTATGCACAGCTTAATTTTCCTAACAATTCCTTCTGAAGTGTTACAGATTTTGTATTTGTCATTTTCTTATAGAGGGACCCATGGTTCTGGCCCAGGTATACCTAGTCATCATTCCTTTGTGCCCACTCATCTTAGTCATCTTAACTTGAAACTAATGAGAAGCTCCTAGGCAGTTAGGTGGATGGATCATTATTCGCCAGTCTATACAGTACCGGGAAAAAATACTTTTTTATATGCATTTTCTGTAATAGGCAGTTCTCAGACTGACGTTAACCTTTTGGACTAGGGCTTAAAGTCAAAATGATGAAAATGGAATTAAGTTTAGCTGACAATAGTATTTTATTATATAGCAAAATTTTGCATACATAAATAGGCATTTTATATGAAGGAGCTTTGCTTCAGGTGGACCAAGGGAAATTTTCTGCTGGTAGGAATGAGTAACAGAGGTACTAATCTTGCCTTTGATTTACTGGATCCAGGAATATCCGATGCAGATAGTGAGTACATGGGAGGTTATAGAGATGCTGTTGTAAACACTACGGACCAATACTGTGGGTGAAAGTCTACCCCCACATGTAGGTGAATGGTGTTGATTTTGTTGTTTCTCTGTTCTTTTAGGATGTAGAACAAAAGAAGAGTGGAAACTACTTTTTCTTGGATGACTAGACTGAATCAGAATATTGAAAAGCCATTTCTTAAAAGAAACATTTATTGGGATTTTTGTCATATAAAACTTTAATCAAGTTTTATGCCCCACGTACTCTGGAGCTTGAAGTATAATTTAGTTAATGTAACATCAGAAGCCAGTTGTGTTGTAAATTACAGTCTGAACACAGAAAATACACTTTTCTTGATAAGGCCCTTTTTATATGTAACATTCTAAAATGAAGACATTTCAGGCTACACGGATTACCTCCAAGTTTTCATGATGTATGGGAAGATTTTCAGTACATATTAACATATTCGTGTTCCAAATGCTGACCAGTGTTACCCCATTTCAAAAATCTTGAAAAAGCTTTCCGTACTTAAGAGTTTGCCAAGTATTCCTCTATAATGAAACTGCCCTTATTTTAAAAGCTGGTCAAAGACTCCCTTCTAATGAAATGTGATAAATAAACATCAGGATTATACTTGTTATTTGTTTTCAGTCTTTGCACTAGGTTTTCAGTATGTTGAGACTTTCAAAGGAAGAGGATCTACTACAAAACACCACTGTTGGAAAATGGCCCTGTTCCCAACTTAAGCATTGTTTACAATGTTTTTGGTGCTTTTGAATATCTTTGAGTATCAAAAGTCATTTCGACACCCTCCCCCCCATCCACCAGAAAAAACCCTAACTTTACTATAAAATTATTCAGTTTTAGTATTCCGTAAGATTCTATATTCTGTAATTCTCAAAGTAATGTCATTCTTTACACAACTATATAATCACTGATCAAAGTTTAGGAAAAGCATTTTAAACAATACTTGCTTCTTTTAAAAATAAAGGCTCAAATCTTTACAGCTGATGCTTAAGCATCTGTGTAATTTTAAACTTGCACAGATTTCTAATGGGCAGCCGAGGACAGTGAACCACTTTCCTACAGGCAACATTAAAGCAAACACATCCCCAGACAGCAATGCAAAGTACCTCTTGGTACCAAATAAATTCACCTCCATGTTTGAATGTAGAGTACATGATCTAAACCTATTTGACTTGGGGAGAGGGGCAGTTTTGGACACTATGCAGCAAGAGCTCTAAAAACTCCTGTATCTTTTGAGTCCCTGAGTTTGAACAGTGGGATGTAGTGTGACACCACTTTGTATGACACTTCTAATGCACTGAACTCGTACTAACGTATACTACAAGCGAGGAAAAGAGTTTAACAAATTAATGGGGCAAGCAAAATAGAATTGGAAATTATTGACGATTAGCACTCCTTGAAACAAGTGTAATATGCAGACAGTGAAGAGAAAATACGGTTTAACTGGTCCCCATTAGGCCTTTTAAAAAATTAATTTAGGAGTAAGTAATCCATAAACCCATATTGTGAAAAATTCAGACCTATTGAAATATATGTAATAAAATGTTACGATCTCTCCTCAACCTCCCAAAGGTTACAGTGTTTGCATTTAATAATATATATATATCCTTTTATGGGTTTTTTTTTTCTGTGCACTTACTAAGTGTGAATATGTAAAGGGTTTGTTTTGTACATAAATGGGATTATACTAAAATAAGTAGTGCCTATTTTTAAAGATAGGTTAGATTTGTGAATGATTATTTCAAGTATATTGAATAAAATAAGACAAAAGCTGTTTTTACTTAGCGATTCTGTATTCTGTCCTAAAGAAAACACCTGTGATGAGACAAAATATGTCTTAACTGCTGACGACAGAATATGTATGAGTTGTGATATTATTCATGTAAATGAAATTTTTAAAATATGGATTTAAATTTCTATATAGCAATAAGAATTTACAGTTGCATTAACACAGGAAAAAAGGTTTCCTGTAAAAATCAGTAATACCAACTCAAATACACGAACAGTGCAGATGTTAAGTTGTATTTAGAAAGAATGCTCAATATGTCCTAATTGGAAAATATAGCAAATATTAAAACACCAAAAGGAATCTCAAGACAATAAGCCTTTGGGGAATAATAACAGCTTGGTTAAAAAACAGGTAAGAGATCGAGCTTTTGAATTTTGTATACTGTATCAATTGTTGAGATCATTTTAAGTTTTTACATCTTCAATAAAGAGATAATCTTCAATAAAGAGATAATCTATTATGTTCAACCAGTGTATGGCAATATTAACATAATTTTAGATCGTGGCATCTTGAAGCCCAGTTCCAAATCTCTTGCTTACAATTGCTATTTTGGCATCTGGCATGTAGTGTGCCTTCTGTGTTGAAGGAATGCACCTATTTGCCAGAGAGAAGGTAGGAAGACTAGGTAAAGTACTCAGTTGGTTCTGTGATTTCATTGGTATCCATTAACATTTAGAACATTCATGTGAAGCTCTCAACCCAGTGTCTGGCCCATTATGCACACCAAAGAAGGTGTTCAGAAGAGGAACTTCTGGGTTGGAAAGAAAGGGCTAAGTGAAGGAGGTAGCTCCCCAAAAAAGTTGCACCTGTAACAACAAATGATAAATCTGCAACGTAAAGCAGAATGTCTGGTCGGTCAAAGGCAGAAATCAGCAAGGCATGGAGATTAGTGAAAGGACGAACACAGGCACATGTGGATCTTCAGTGCCTTCAAGGTAGAAATTCAAGGTTTTTTTTGTTTGTTTTTTTAAGATTTTATTTATTTGACAGAGAGAGAGGGAACACAAGCAGAGGAACTGAGAGAGGGAGAAGCAGGCTTCCCGCCAAGCAGGAAGCCCGATGTGGGACTTGACCCCAGGTCTCCAGGATCATGACCTGAGCTGAAGGCAGTCACTCAACCAACTGAGCCACCCAGGCGCCCCAGAAATTCAAGGTTTTTACATACTTGTAGGGATCAGAGGAAGAAAGCAAAAAGCACTTAATGGAGGAACTGGAATTAACAAGATCGCAGTTACTCAGGAGCTTACAATTTTTATTGTTGTCTTAGTATTTTTTTTTTTTTTTTAAGATTTGACAGAGCGCAAGCAGAGGGAACGGCAGGCAGAGAAAGAAGCCTACATAGTAGGACTCAATCCCAGGACTGGGATCTTGAACTGAGCTGCTGAGCCATCCAGGCACCCATTGACTTAGTATTTTGGACCCCCATTTGCCCCATAATTGTTTCTTATTTGGTCTGTGAATTGATGTTTAGTGAGGTTCTGTCTCTGAAAATTCTGAAATTTGGTGTGCCTAACACTGCCCATTTTCCTTCCCACCCAGCCTTCTACTCACCAGCAGTTCCCTCCTTGCGATTTGACAGGGTAGCATGTGCCCAGGCCTAAATGATGGGTCATAAACGGGCTAAGCAAGCCCTGACAGTCTTCCCCTCGGTATTTTCCTAGTCTCTCTTGCAGCTAGGCATGGCCATGTTGACCCAGTTCTAGCCAGTAAGTTCAAAGTAGAGAAAGTCTCTTGGGGTGTTTCTGGAAGCCCTCTTGATTTCCTAGTAAAAGGAGATACATATTGTGCCCATAAGGTGGCACAAGGAAATGCCAAGAAAGCCACAAGTTTGCTAGTTTTCACGTTAAAACTGTATGACAGCTGCCATTTCCACCCAGACCTCTTTCTTACATGAGAGGGAAGTGCATGTTTGTTTAATGGTTAAATCAAACTGGTTTCCTATTCAAGTAATCTTGCCTCCTGGTCTGCCTCTCCAAAGGCTCCACATTTGTTTCTGCCAGGTTACCCAAGTATATTATCACCAGCTAGGAACCACTTTGCATCTAAGCTTGCAAAGAGATAAGGTAACATGCTCAGTGTTTGGGATTTTTTAGGTAAAGGAACTTTTTACTTCTCTGAATGCCCTTTTTACTGGGATGCTCATGTGTTAGTTCCAGCTCCTAGCCTTGCATGTGCCCCAGTCTCTCCCAGACCTACACAGTTATCAGCTAATCAGATGGTCAACCATGTCCATCCATCCCTTCTCATGGGCTGCGGCCTTAGTGCCACTTCAAGTCTGTACCTCTGATTTCTGGTCTCCTTTTTTTGGCCCTCATCTGTGAATCTCTCACATAATTTACATAATAGCCTTATGAAATTATGAAGGACAAATGCTTTTACTGACTTCTAATTAAAAACGGATTCACAAGAAGTAGGCATCAAGTTACATAGTAATATGTACATCCTTAGGTAGGTACGTTTTCTACTCCACAGTAAGGTTAGTCCAAAGCCAGTCTTCATTTAAAAGAAAAAAAATTAGGTTACTACACAGAATTTTTGCTGACAGTTAAGTAAAATATTAAAAGGGCTAGGAGGCCATGAGAATCTCACTGTTCATCTGTATCTTTGATCTAGATTTTTTTTTTCCTAAATGTGGAAAATATACTCACCGGAATGGTATGTATGTAAAAAGGATGGACTTTGAAGCTGCAATTTCTAATGAACTCAGATCAATCTAAAAAATTCTAAACATGATGTTTAAAACTAGTCACTATTCTGATGAATGCACGATTCACACTTTTAGAAGAGCTTTACAAATTTAGGGTTTATGCCAGAAAGCTATTTAACTTCCTCTGTTGTAGTCTACATTCTCATAATATTCCCTAGACAAACGTAACAAATCTCGAAGTGGAAAGCAAGCCCTTCTAATTATAGAAAGCTTTAAGAAACAAAACATTTCTGTTCACTTGGTTTCACCTTTTTTATCCCATCCACTTCAAGTGACCAATTCTGAAAGGGCTCTGTCAGGACACCGTTCTTGCTTTCCTCATACTCCAGCTTCTCTACTGACTACATGGGGAAAAACAGTGGCAGTCACCCAGCTAACAGCGAAATGCTGCCCCCCCCCCCATCTCTTCCTCTCCCCTCCATTCCAAGGTTCTGTGATACTTCACTCACGGGCTTGGGCAGTACCAAACAACTAGCTTCCATGTCTCACCAACTAAAGGATATTATTTTTTTGGTTTTCCCAGTGCATATAAATGTTTACACTATAGTCTATTAAGTGTGCAACAGTAGCATTATGTCTAAAAATGCACATAACGTTAACTTAAAAACATTTTATTACTAAAAGATGCTAACCATCTGAGCTTTCAGCAAGTCATAATCATCACTGACCACAGTTCACAACAAATAAAATGAAAAAAGCTTGAAATACTGCAAGAATTACCAAAATGTAACAGAGTGAGCAAATGCTGGAAAAAATGGGACCAACAGACTTGCTCAATGCAGGGTTGTCACAAACCTTCTATTTGTAAAAACAGTATCTGCAAAGGACCACAAAGCAAAGCACAGTAAAACAAGATATGCCTGTACTGAATACTAACTTTTTAAAAAGTCATTTAATCTGTAAACTATTCTATTTCTACACATCCCATTTCATTTAATGAATGCTGGATAAAAGGGTAGAGAGCACTAGTTCTAAAACCACTCAGAGTTAGGTCCAACTCCAAATCCTACCACTTATTAGCTACCACTTTAGTCAAATTATTTGGCCTATCTCAGTTTTATATACATTAAGTAAGGAAAGTAACAGTACCTACCCCATAGATTATAAATCCCACGTGGTTTTTAGTTGTACATACTAGAATTATCTTCTGACTGATAGAAACCATGGAAATCATCTCTTATTTTTAGATGCTTACTAAAACTCCTCTTAAGATTTATATGCTATATTATTTGGTTTAGCCCTGAAACCAAAGAATCACAAGCAGAATTGAGAGACAAAATTTAATATATGCACACAGTTTTATATATAATGCAGCATCACACCATGTAGGGCATTTACTCTTATTTTATACATTCAAATATGTTTAAAACACTTCTTAAGGCTACAAAACAGAACATAGAAAAATAAACAGGAATATATTCAACACTTACAAAAAGTGATATGATAAAGAATATAAAGTACTATTTTCCTTTCAACACTTCAAAAGATATGTATATATACTTTTTTATTTTTTTACAGGTAACATCACAAATGATCACATCTTCACATGCTTTTAAGTATTATTTGTAGTCAGTGTAAGGCTATTATCATTTTTCATACATAAATTTTCTTCTAGCTCTGTAACAATGCAATTTTTAATCCATTCAAGTAAATTCAACCCCAAAGTTGCTGTTTCCCAGCATTAAGACATGCACCCACCCCTCTTCTAAGATTTTCTAAAACATATTTCAGGGGGGAAAAAATTCCCAATTAGTGGGAAATCCCAATTAGTGGGAAAGTAAATGGCTGATACTAGTAGCAAAAACCTTAGTTCTTTGAAATTGACATTCTGGAACTGAGCCATTACTAAGATTTTAAACAAAAACACAATAGCATTTAGACATTAAATAGGAAGCAAAATACAGTAAACAGAAATCGTGTAGCCAAATATGCATTCTCTTCAGCTACACTAAAATGGACCTTGCTTAGTACCCATAAGTGAAAGACTAAGGTTACCTCATCTAAAACCAAAGGTAAAATAAATGAGGCATAAATAAATATTGCTAGTTTCTAGGATGGCTGAAGTTTTCTAAACCAGAAATGGTTAGAAAGGAACTTTATTGCACCAAGTCAATCATAAGCAAGTTTGCAGTTCACAGGCATTTTAATTCAACCTTGAGTCACAAAGGAAACACACTGTAAGAATATACATAGTTTGCATCAAATAAGCTGTTACCAACATTGTGGTCTGGGAAGTTCTACTCCTGCCAGGTCAAGACAGGGTCAGCTTAGGTCAGCCATGAAAAAATACACATGGGTTACCAGGACACAAGATGAGGACTGCACAGATGCTAGCATCCTACTGCCAATGAGTATGTAGAACAAGAGCTGAAAACTAACTGAGAGGAAACTGGACTGGCAGAGAAATACACACGATACTAAAAGGAAAGGGACAGGGACCAATTCAGCAAAAGCAACTGACAAAAATGAACAGGTGAGCTTTGGTCGTGTACACATCTGTTCTTTAAAATGTGTAGGATCATAATACAGTGAATTTCCATAATTTCTAACTCAAAATACAAATGATTCTCACTTCTAAGCTTGTTTTTTTCTTATATAAACACTGTATCTCATGTCTACAAACCTTATGACTCAGTTAAAATGAAGGAAGACAAAAAGCTTGCTTGGCCGTAGTTTGACCTCAGCATAAGGCAAAATCCCCTGCACTAATAATACATTAAACACAAAACTAAAGGGAAAAAAAAAACCTGGCCTTCATGCAAAGACTAATAATTTTAAAACTAATTATCAAAAGTCAGAGTTCTTTTATTCCAGAGGTCACCACATAAAGTACAATCTGCTAACATTCTCTTTCAGCACTGTTTCCATCATGTCCTGGAGGTAAGATATGGGAAACAGGAAGCAAGTCAGTATTTCCTGCAGGAACTAGAGTTTCCATTACTCAACTGAGGTAAGACAGAGTGACAGTGAAGAAATGAACGGTATTCTTTCCTATCCATGTTTTAGACATTTTCAGAAGTAACAGAGATCAAATTTCAGTCAATACAATGAAAGACGACACTGGAAATAACAATTTCTTTTGGACTCCTGAGATCAAACTTCTATTGAACGTTTAAATCTGGTCATTGTATCTAAATGCGTTTTCATAAAAATGATCAGATAAGCTAATGTGACATAAAAAAACATTAGCTGAAAGTGGAGGGACCCTATATTATCATTCCATTAACTGCTGATGTTAACTAAGAAAAAAATGGCTTCAGCAGTGCTTTCCCCAATTGTTCTAGCTTAGACGGTGACAAAAGAAACTTCTTTCAACAAGTTCTCTCAAGAAATTTCTTTTCTACACAACCATCCATCTTTACAAATTTCTACCTAGCACCATCATAATAAAATGTTATCTTTCAAAGTGCTCTCTAAAATCCTATGTTACAAAACATCTAAACGCTAATCCCTACTAAATCAGCAGTTGCACAGACAGTAGGTAATTAAAACAACACAGAGGTAAATAACCATTATTACAGTACAGTGGAGATTCAACTGAGCCTAGCTGGCATCCAAACATTCCTGTGGGTAATTAGAAAACCCAGAAAACTCATCTGCTTCAGTTTGTCAAATTCAAGTGAATTCTATTTTCCTTTAAAAGTAATTTGCCTTTAAAAAACCAAATCTATTTTTGTCTAGGTATATTACACATGACATGCAAAGAGAAATTACTACATTATTTGCAGAGCACTCAAACTTCCTGATCAAAAGAGAACATAAAAAACCGGGGGGGGGGGTAGATTTTCACATTGTTATGTACAAATAAGAACCATAAACTACAGTTATTTTTATAGAGTAACACAGATGCATGAATACTATGTTGATTCAGAGTTAAATCTCCAACTGAGAATAGAGTGCAACATGCAAAAGGAATTTCTGTGAATACTGCAAAGACTGAAAAAAAGCAGGATCAGAAGAGCTAGGTTACCAAAATGGTACACAAGCCATAAATTGCAAAGCAACCTGTTTCTAGCAGCATCCACTAGAAAAGAACTAGGAATCACAATCATCCGTTTTTTGTACAACAGTTCTGGGCGAGTGACAAGCTGAACATGCAAATGTAAAGTGATACACATAACCAATGGTGCAAAGAGAAAAACAAAACACACTAACTCCATAGAAACCTGTCAAGCTAAAAATTTTTAACATTTCTTCTCACAAAATATTTAAATCTGTCAGTGCATTAGTGTTAAAGTGGCATTAAAAAAACGTCTGCAGTTTTAACAGATGCAGATTATTTTCAAAATGCATAGCATCTACATTTCTTTCAAGTAGGCACCATGATATTTACACCAGTGCTAGGAATTCTTGGTGGAAACAGCCATTTCATTAGATTTCCTATTATTTCTTAAACGTCTGTCTTGTATGCGATCTCAAGTTCAACAAATACTCACCAAAATTCAAAAATATACCCTATGAATATTAAAAGAACTATATACAACATTTCTAAGACACAGGTTAATAGGCTGCCTTATGTGTAATATTAAAGAGAAGACATTATTCAAGTTTGACAGATATTGAGATGAAAGGCCTTTGGGTTGGAAGCATTTCAAAAGACAACAGTGTTTTAGGCTAAGAATTATTTGAGCCCAGTTTATGACTAAGGCATTGCATAATAAAATATACATTTCTATTTGGTGCAATGTTATGTTTTGGAATCTATAGTGTGTCAAATGGTATTTTTCTTGTCACTTTTAGTAAACACTATAAAGCACACATTTCAACATTTGAAATTAAACTTATATAAGGAAAAAAACCAAACACTAAATCTAAGTTTTATATTAAGCTGTTTATAAAAAATACTTTAACAAACTTATTTTTCTACTTTTTATGGGGGCAGTTACCTGATAAACAGATTCTGAACAAAGAAAAACGGCAACGCAAGGAATTCACTTGCCCCTTGAACACATACCCAAAATCTCTTGTCCAGGATGGGAGTAAGGGTCAAGGGGAAGGGGAGGAGATAGTTCCAATTTGGGTTTTTATTTTTTATGTGTTTTCTTAAAGCCTTCAGAAACATTCTACTTAAGAAGAGGTTTCTGCTCTAAAATACCACAGCAACAACCATCAAGTGTTTTGCCCCCGATGGCCATCTCCCATCCCCGATCTCCTCCTATCTCCACGATAAGGCCGTCCTCGGGCATTTCGATGGTACTGATATCCTTCATCTCGACTTCGGCTTGGCTGCCCTTTCCAGGATTCCTCACCTCTTGCATGCTGATATCCTCCTCTACCGGAAGAGCCCCAATCACTCTTGTACTTCCTGCCTCCATAAGTCTGATTATAAAACTGCTTGGATCGACCACTTCTCAGAATATTAGACACTTCATTTTCATCTTCCGAACTCTCTTCTTTTGGTCTTTGCACTCTGCTATCCACAGAGTTGGCCCCACTGACCACATCAGCAGCAGTCTTAGGATCTTTCACTTTTTCCGATTTTTCTTTCAGACTTGGAATGGTCCTTTTAGGCTCAGGTTCAACAGGCACAGTCTCTCTCTCTCTGTTCAGAATCTGAGTAGGAAGACGGGCCTTTTCCTCTGCTACAGGAGGGATAGAAGCCAATGCCAGATCTGCCTTCGGTGTCTGGGATGACTGTTCCACCTGGCATTCATGTTGACTCACACTTGCTTCAGGGAGAGAATGTGTACCTTCACCTCTGGTCTCCTGAAACTCATCTACTGTGGAAACTGAACCACATTCTTTAGATAGATCCAGATTTTCCAGGGGCAGATCCAATTCTTTCTCGTCAGAGGGCAGAACAATATTCTGCCGCATTACCGGATTTTCTATAAATCCCTGGAAAGGGTACCCATACCAAACATGAGGAAAGAAAGGAGGTGCAATGGGAACTGGGCCTAAGAATGGATTCGGTCCAAAGGACGGTTGTGGGAACATATTCTTGCCACTTAGTGACTCTTCATATTCAGCATGAAGAAGCTGCCCGGAGTTTTCGGATTCAAGCTCAGCCTGGTAAGACAACGGTCCGTGACTTTCAGACACCTGAGATGGAGGGATAACCAGAGGTGAAGAAAATGTTGGCGGTCCAATCTCTGCCTGTGGCATCTGACCATTAACACTGGCCTCAGTCTGCATAGGAAAGTGTGCATCGGTACAGGTACAATCACTTTCGTTCTGAGCAGAAGGAGCTTCCTGGAACCAAGGATTTGGAGGATACACGGGGACAGAGACCTTTGGGTACATCCTGCAGGCTGCCAGATAGGCCTGGTGCAGAGGGTACAGGTAAGAATGCGGGGCCCACATAGGACAACTATATGCCTAAAAGAGACAAAAACAGTTACATTAACAAAAGAGGCAGGGAAGAAGTTTAGAGTGCTTCAAGTTTCTCACGCCTGCCAACATTGTATCATCACTGTGATATGTAACATGAAAATGAATTACAAAATTAAGTAGGATTTACAAAATTAACTAAGATTCCATTCTTTATTCCTATCCTGAAACCAACCCAAGCTCCTGGTATTGAGATGATAGGAGACAATCACCCACAGATTATCAGGATCACTAACTCCATCCTTTGGATAGAACTGCATGGAAACAATTTTGGATGATACAATCCAAGAACCAAACACCATCAAGCATTTGAGCTTCCAGCTTTGAAAACCTCAATCACCAGCTCTCTAGCTTGACCTGAATTTATGTTCTGGCTCTACCACTAACTCCTTGTGTAACCCCATGCCAACTAGTAAATTGGTCTGGACATTTCTGTTCTACCAGAAAAACACTGGTATAGAAGTAGATGATCCCCAATGTTAAGACTCCACAGGTCCAGGAGCCCTGAGAGCATTCCAACTGCACAGATTAAAGTTAGACCTACTGGGGGTGCCTGGGTGGCTCAGTCAGTTAAGCATCTGCCTTCAGCTCAGGTCATGATCTCAGGGTCATAGGACTAAGCCCTGTGTCGGGCTCCCTGCTCAGAAGCCTGCTTCTCCCTCTCCCGCTCCCGCTCCCCCCTTGCTTGTGTTCCCCTTGCTCTCTGTGTCAAATAAATAAAATATTTAAAAATAATAATTAAAAAGAAATTAAGTCAGACCTCCAGTCAGAGAAGAGAGATACTAAAAATAAAGCAAATCTTTGGGTGCCTGGGTGGCTCAGTGGGTTAAAGCCTCTGCCTTCAGCTCAGGTCACGATCTCAGGGTCAGGCTCTCTGCTCAACTTCTCCTGGAAGTTCAGTCCAAATGTAGAGACTCAAAACTCGTGTGAGATTTCAGTCCAAATCTCCTGGGACTTCAGTCCGAATCTTGAGACTCAAATCTCATGAGACTTTGGACCAAATCTCATAGGATTTCAGTCCTAATCTCAAGAGACTTCAGTCCAAAAGTCATGAGACCTCCATCCACATCACCTGTGTTCAGTCCCACTCTCCTGAGGCTTCAGTTCAATCTCATGAGATATCTATCAAAACCATGTGAGACTTCAGTCCAAATCTCATGAAACTTCAGTCCAAATCTCGTGAGACTTCAGAGCCTGCTTCCTCCTCTCTCTGCCTGCCTCTCTGCCTATTTGTGATCTCTGTCAAATAAATTAATAAAATCTTTAAGAAAAAAATCTTTCCCCCTGCAAAGGGCCAGCAAAACTCCAAACATTACCAGTTAATTGGTACATTAACTAATTAGCTAAAGTCAAATTAACTAGTTAAATATTAAACCAGACAATGAATACTGCAGACAATAAAATTAACTGAGTGTCCGTTGATAAAATGACCAGTAGGCTACAGGAGGGCAATACACTTCATATTTTAATTGTCTAAAACCGACAGAAATTAATCCGAAACAGGAGATAATACAGCACTGATAAGGACATAGGGTTCTCCAGCCTCTCCATGACAAGCTATTCCTAGGCTGACCACTTCCCAAAGGATACCTCTGCTCTGCTAGTGAACATGCCACCTTCCATTGGAGAACTTTCATAAGTTCTTTCCTTTGATCCTCTCAATAAATGAGGCAAATGGAAGAATATTATCCACATAACACAAAGGAAAAAAGCTAGGTTAAGATACATTAAATGACTTGCTAAAAAGTGATGGAACAGAATTTCAAACCCAGATCTTTCACTGAATTTCTCAATGAGGGCATTTTCACTAGGATGCCCAGGGGACAGGGTCTATTTCCTGAATATACTCACAAGGTCAAACCACTGACAGTTAAAAGGAAATGCAGGCAAATAGTAGAGCCTCAAACACCAATAAAAACAAACTATACAGTACTGAAAATTCTAGTTCTTAAAATGTGATGTGGTAAACATTAGATTATTCACTGACAAGGTAACAGAGTTAAGATTATTTAAATATTGACAATTTAAAACAGTATTAACTTAAAAACTTTAAAATGACAAAATAGGGCACCTGGGTTCGGCTCAGGTCATAATCTCAGGATCCTGGGATTGAGCCCTGCATCGGGCTCCCTATTCAGCAGAGAGCCTGCTTGCCCTCTTTCTCTGCCTGCCTCTCTGCCTAATAATCTCTGTGTCAAATAAATAAAATCTTTAAAAAAAAAATTTCTTTTTAAATGACAATATACATACCTTTACACCAAGATTAAAGAAGAATCGAAGAATGTTCTTATCTA
>PITA01003321.1:98538-141670 GCA_004023965.1 Spilogale gracilis
TTTTTAAAGATTTTATTTATTTATTTGACAGAGAGAAACACAGCCAGAGAGGGAACACAAGCAGGGGGAGTGAGAAAGGGAGAAGCAGGTTTCCCGCCGAGCAGGGAGCCCGATGTGGGGCTCGATCCCGGGTCTCCGGGATCATGACCTGAGCCGAAGGCAGTCGCTTAACCAACTGAGCCACCCAGGCGCCCCTGTAACCTGTGATTTAAAACATGAATTAAAAACTGTAATATAACCAAGAGCAAGCTCTGTTACTAATGGGTAATTCCAGGTTCAATAGGCCTTGTCTATGCTAATATATTAAGTCCGAAAATGGCTTAAACTGAGATTTTTATCTGATTAAAATTAATTTTGTGTGAAGGAAACTCAGGTGTTCATCGTTATTTTTTAACCCTGTGGGTTTTTGTTTTGTTTTGTTTTGAATTTTATTTATTTGACAGAGAGAAACACAGCTAGAGAGGGAACACAAGCAGGGGGAGTGAGGGAGGGAGAAGCAGGCCTCCCGCCGAGCAGGGGGCCTGATATGGGCTTCGATCCTGGGTCTCTGGGATCATGACCTGAGCCGAAGGCAGTTGCTTAACCAACTGAGCCACCCAGGCACCCTAACTCTGTGGGGTTTTAAGAATTATGAAATAAAAAGTTAGGGTATATGGTAAAATCAACATAAATCTAACTCCTTAATAACAAAAAATTAGTAGCGTATTCATTTGACATTAACCAATAATGCACAGACTCAAACATCAAACCACTAATAAAATTAGTCACAAAAATCCAGGTAAAGAGCATACAGTCACTGCACGACTCTTCAATAGGAAAATCTGCAAACTGAAATTCCTTTAAAAAAAAAAAAGGGAAATTTTTTAAAAAGTCTTAAAAAATATCTATCGTTGGGTGTCTGGGTGGCTCAATAGTTAAGCATCTGCCTTCACTTCAGGTCAGGATCCCAGGGTCCTGGGATGGAGCCCCACATCGGGTTCCGTGCTCAGCAGGAAGCCCGCTTCTCCCCCTCCTACTCCTCGGGCCCCGCCCCCCCGCGTGTGTTCCCTCTCCTGCTATCTCCGTCAAATGAATAAAATCTTTTTTAAAAAATATGTATGTATATACAGTTACGTAATTCTTCTCATTTTTGCATGAATGAAATAACAGTAGTTTCAAAACCCAGTCCAGTGATGAGAAAACTCAGTAATGTTTAAGTTACCTACTTAGTGACATCATTAAGATTTAATTCAAAATGGGCCCCTGGGTGGCTCAGTGGGTTAAAGCCTCTGCCTTCAGCTCAGGTCATGATCTCAGGGTCCTGGGATGGAGGCCTGCATAGGGCTCTCTGCTCAGCAGGGAGCCTGCTTCCTCCTCTCTCTCTGCCTGCCTCTCTGCCTACTTGTGATCTCTCTGTCAAATAAATAAATAAAATCTTTAAAAAAAAAGATTTAATTCAAAATGGTTTTAGGCTGTTTTTGAAAAAAAAAAAAGACACAAGGGAGGGACAGTTACTAAACAGAGAAAAACCATATTCCAATCAAACACAAGCTGAAAGAAGAAAGTAAACGAAAGCCAAATCCCTTCTCTTCTCAAACTCAGTCCTTCGGCTTTACTCAGTAATATAACCTCTGACTTCTATTCACATTTCCCAATGAAACCCCATCAGTACTTGATAAATAAAATCAAGTGAAACTTAGAGAAGGATCTCACCTTTAGGCAGGTCCTCCCCAGTGTGGCACAGTGAATAAGGTGGTGCAATGGCTCGATCTCCCTTCTCATTACAAGGAAACCCAGGGTAGAGCGGGTCCTGGTAAAGGCTCAATGTCTGAGGCAAAGGCATCACGGGCTGGTTAACTGCCTGTATTGACACAGGAACTGGAGAGGGTGTTAGATGAGCCTGGGACACAGCAGAATCAGGTCCAGTAGTCAGAGTCTGTGTCACTGATAAAACAGGAATTGGAGCAGGGACACCTACAAAAGAGAGAGAAAGGAATCACAAGCTATAAAAAGGTGAAAAAATTTCTCCCTGCAAACATAAGGTTACATTAAGCTAAAAGGTCAAAAAAAAAATGCTGTACAACTTATGAAGCTGATAAAATGGTACATAAAAAATCTAATGAAGTACCTTTTATATCAACTAAGAACCCTCCTAGACACATAGGAGGAAATGAGCCCAGGAAACAAGCTTTGAGTCAATGTCTTCTAACAGTAGCTCTTACAAACATGAGCAAGACACAGAGTCAGGCAAAAAGTTCAATGGCTGGGGCAGAGGGAGTATACAGAGCTGGCTGATGGGAAATGCAAACTATGGTGTCAGTGCTGAGCGACAAGCAGCCAGCAGAGACAACCAGCTCAAACATCTTGCTCCTGAGATTTTGAGGACATATCTCAAATGAATACCAAATCAAACTGGCTCTCTCTCACACTGGAAGCAGAGAAAAGCAGAGCATCACAAAAAGCTCCATGAGGCTCCACACTATCAAGAATTTGAAATCTTTGGGGAGCTGGGCTGGCTCAGTCTCAGTCAGTAGTACAGTATGCAATTCCTGATCTTGGGCTTGAGAGTTCAAGCCCCATGGTGGGTGTAAAGGTTACTTTAAATAGTAAAATAAAACATTAAATAATAATAATAATAATAAAGAACTTGAAGTCGCTGACTTGGAAGGCTTTAGTTGGTTGGTTCAAGGAATTTTTTAATTCTTATCTAACCTGTTGGTCCAAAAGTTGTAGGTTCACTTGGCCAGGCTGGCACAGTGGCTGGTAAAGAAGGCACCGCAGGAGTTAGATGTACTTCTGGAGAAACTAGAAGGGGAGCTGGATTTGACAAAGATAGGTGCTCCACTGGCTTCTTCAAGAGAGGGGGGTAGAAAAAGGCCAAGAGTTCACTTTCCATAACACCAATTTTAACACCAAATGTACTCTCAGCTGTCTTTTACATAACCATAGTTTCTATATAAATAGTCTTTCTGATCTTAGAATTGAAAGAAAAACACAGTAGCTAAAAATTCCATACAAATTTGATCCTAACCAGGGATTGCCTACCAAGTCACAGAAGACACTGGAAGAGATATAATCAAATTCTAAAGCAACCTCAACATTATACTTTTAAGGAAAGAATGCAAAAATAACTGAAATCATTATTTTGAATTGCTCCTCACACAAAGACATACCCTAAAACTGCTCTCTAAATGACATGAAGGATGTTAACTGAAAGGCAAGGAAAGACTAAGCACTTTATTCCTGTATTAGACTGAGAACTGAAACATCTGATAGAGCTCAAGTTTCTTCTTCATTGTATTTGTAAACTGGTGGTGCTGCTTTCCAAATGTCTATTTTTCTAACCTCTTCAATCATGCAAAAACCCAGGTAAAAAATATATAGTGGCATCCCTTCTATGAAATAATTGTTAAAGATTCAAACAACTCTTTAAACTTTTGAAATAAAGTAGAAATTTCAAAAATGGTTTCAAAAATCTATTTTCAAGCCAACCCAACCCACCACAAAGATAACATAAGATACCAAATATAAACTTATTCGAGATCAATTCAGAAGTTTGGCTTCTATGTCCAAAAAAAATGGTGTTATAAAAATTAACATTCCACAGAGGCACCTGGCTGGCTCAGTCGGTGGAGCATGCAGCTCTTGACCTCCGGGTTCTCAGTTTGAGCCCCACACTGGGTTTAGGATAACTTGAAAACGAGAACAAATCCACAAAAACTGAAAACAGTCTAGACTAAATAAACAAGATTATAGATTAGTAACTATGCTAGAGTTAGTCTTCCCATTTTGTTTTTAGATATCATTTAAAGACATAAGAAACCCAGAGAATGAAGCATCCAATGTCAAATGCAACAAAGTACTTACTTGCTCTGCAGGTGGGCACTCTAATTTCTTTGACTTTGATGGTGATGAAACTCTTGCACATTTATCATCACTAATATTCTTTAGAAACAAAACAACCCAAAAATTTATATTTCAAAGACCACATTCTAGAATAATCATGGTTGCCTATACAGTTCACCCTACCTTCACCTGACTAAACCGTTTCATGACTAAGTATTTTTTCAATTATATCTGATCTTCAACAGGTAACTTGGCCTGCACATCTTTTTTTTTTTCTTCCCCTGCACGTATTGATCATATCAAACTACTGGGCAGTTTTTACTGGGAATGTGGTTTCAAAAATCTTTAAAAATCTCAATCTACTATAGAGTAATGGAAAGTAAAAGCTACTTTCCACTGATTCAGACATCATTAAGAAGTGGTTTATAATTTGTGAATGAATTCTCTAGCACTATCATCTTTTCCCACTTTTCTCTCTGCTTTCCTACTTCTGTAACACTTAGTTATGAAATGATGAAATCATCTCCAGCTTCTACTTCTTCCTGCTATATTATCATGTTTAAGGGGGGGGAGATGTAATTATTATTTAAAAACATTTACCTCCAACGTGCTTGGCTCAGGCTTTTTATCCAAATGAATATGGCCATGAACAGAGTCTGTAACAGATCAAGATAAAAAAGAGAGTTATCAGCCACTAGACAGGTCTGAGGACGGAATAACAAAATACGAAGAGAGACCAAAGCCAAAAGTGCTATTTGAACTATGTTTAGTCAATGAAAAATGCAGTTTTCGGAATAATATTTGACATGCTTTAGCCTGAGTCAATGTTTTTCTGCAACAGTGAAATATGTGACTGTTACACTACTTAATGATTTAGAAAGGGTTCTTTCCCAGCCTATGACTTTAAACCAGAACTCTAGCATCTGCTTTCAAATGATGAAATAACATACCTTTATCTTTCCGTTCTTCGGTATCCGTTCTCCGCCTGCCTCCTTTTCTGTCACTTACATGTGATGATTTTCTCTGGACACAGGGGTTGCTACTCTGAGAAGCTGACTGACTGACTGACGAGCTCTTAAAATGAACAAAAAACCCAACACTTTGTTTTAAAGATTTACCCACAAATGTATGAACAAAAGTCTTATAATTCATCTTACTTTTCACACATCTGATTAAAAACCTCCAAATTCATAGCCCGATGTCTTTATACTTCCAAAACTATAGAAAATCGGACACAGAGTTCCTGTTAAATTATATAGTCTATAGCAATAAGCTTATTAATAAGTCAAAAATATTAATAAGTCAAAAATTTAGCCTAAATTAGTAGTGCAACTTCTTCATACCCCTTCGAGAAGCCACCCTAACCAAATCTTCACCTTGCAAATTATTACACTCATGTTCTTTGCACCGTTCATACCAATCTTCAAAAGTCCAATGCAGAGCCACAGATCTTTGTGATGAAAAAAATACCCAAGGGCAAATTAGCAGTTATAGTGCACTGGGATTCTTCCCATTGAAATGCTGACCATCAGCAAATCCTTAAACTCTGCATGAGATCCAATCTTCTAACTGGTGAAACAAAGGGATAAAGTCAGGTTTCTAAGCTAAACTATCACTAAAAGTCCTTTCTTTCTCTAGCTCTCCGTGAGTTGCACACAGCTGAGAACAAGAACTCAGTGCTCTGTGACAGGAGTTTTCTAGAAGACAATCCTGAGTCACTATGAAGTCCAAGACAGGTCTAAAAATGGTGAGTGTAATGACCATTTTAACAATCAAAAAACTTAAATTTATTCCCACATTACATTATTTTTACCACTCACTATCTTTACCATTCACTTACTACTAGTTGTATTTTACCGTTACAACAATAACAACAACAACAAAAGGACAAAAAGCTACGATACAAGCATAAATGATTTATATTTTTTATTGTCTAAATGTTATGTTATGGGAAAATAACATCTATCACATAGAGACAAATATGCTTAGCATAATGCACACGTGGATTTAGGCACATCTTCCAATAATTCCTAAGCTCCAACCTCTGTGGCCAGACTGACCTACTATTCCAGATCAGTGGTTTCAACTAAGCATCTCACACGTCTAAAGGATTCGCTAGAGGCCAGAGGATTGAGTGTATGGTGCTTTAATGTTTTATACTGGTGTACCTGGTAGCATCCTATAACATTCCATTTTGTTTGTTTAATCCACTGTTAAGAAAAAGTGTCCAACCACCAGTCTGAATCACATGGTACTTGGTACACTTAGCACTATTTAAAAGATCTAAAGGCATAGGGCTCCCAGTGCTCCAAACTGAGTTAGTTACCACATTTTACATGAGAATGGTTTTCCCTTCTGACTTCCATCCCCACAGAATTAAGAGACCATTTCTTTCATCAGAGAAGTACCCATCAGAGCCCAGTGTCAGACACAGAGAGTAAGGGCAAAACCACAGGATTACAAGGACTACCACCTCTGATAGCAAACACCCTGAATAACAGTTCCTAACTGGGTCCTACTGTGTTTAGTAAAGCACTAAAAAGAGTTTTCTGATTTTACAGACATATGCTGTTTACAGAATATGAACCTCTACTGCATAACTTTAGCTAGCAAAATAAATTTTTTTTTTGGTTCAAGAGAAAACTAAATTAGTGAGCTAACCAATTTAACTTGCCTCAAGTCTGCCAACAAGTAGTATCTTCAAACCTCATCTTCCTCATGAAAAATGTGAAAATGAGGGGCAACTACATGATCTTTGAGGTACCTTTCAGTTTAAAAATTACTCGTCTACCATTAGAAACCATAGTTTAATATATATACTATATTAAGAAGAGACTTCTGAACCACTTTTAAAATCTCTTTTCATACATACGGAAAGGGCTGGGAAAGCCTGTTCATCTCTGTTCTGAATCTCATAGAGTAAACGAGATTCCTCTATAGCTTGCTTCTCTCTGCGCTCTTCTGGGGAGAGGCCAAAATAGTTAGATTCTCGACTCGTGTGATCAAAATCCTCAGCTCTCTCACGATCAGGTTTTCTGTCAAATAAAACATTCTCGTCATTAAAAAAAAAGAAGACTGTATTTGAGAGTACCTAAAATAATTTTTTTCAGTACAAATATTTGACTAATTTAGCTTACACTGTGACATTAGAGAACTTTTGGTGGCCTAATACACGTTTAGTAAATGGAAGCTCCTGTAGCTTAGCCCATAGAACAGAGTCAAGACTAATAGGGAAGAAAAGAAAAATATAGCTCACTTCCAAGTGGTACAGAAATAACTGAGATTTTTTTTCTTTTCATCAGAACAAAAATTTAAGTACCATATATACTCTTTATGCCATAGTTCAATACTGTCATAAAATTCACTTTCAAAAGAAAAGTGACCAGTTTAGATCTCAAGAGCACTCTCATTTCTGTACCCTTTAGGGCAACATTCAAAGCAGACACCAGGACTATCCTCCTGCTTTTTTGAGGATATGGAGATAGAAAGCTAGAAAGAGTAAAAACTAAAATACACCAGACTAGATAAGAACTGCAGATAAGTCTGCCATCATCTCAATATAATTTTGGTTCGAGAAGGATGACAAGAAATTCATGAATAGTTTAGCAGCCTATACCAAAACTCTAATGTGTTTATATGGCTTTTAACTATTATAGGCAGTATGAATACTAGGTCTACAATTTCTAACAGTTCCACAATGGTGGAAAATGAAAATCCAAAACCTACAGGAAAAATACATGGTCACAATACCAAGACATATAATCTTCCTTTTAAAAGTGAGGATACGGGGGCACCTAGGTGGCAGAATCAGTTAAGGATTCGACTCTTGATTTTGGCTCACTCAGGTCATGAGATCAAGCCTGCAGTAGGCTCCAAGCTTAACGGGGAATCTGCTTGAGATTCTCTCCTCCCTCTGCTCTGCCCCTCCAAAAATAAATGTCTTTCTAAAAATAAATAAATAGGGTGCCTGGGTGGCTCAGGAGGTTAAAGCTTCTGCCTTCGGCTCAGATCATGATCCCAGGGTCCTGGGATCGAGGTCCACATCGGGCTCTCTGCTCAGCAGGGAGCCTGCTTCCTCCTCTCTGCCTGCCTCTCTGCCTACTTGTGATCTCTCTCTCTGTCAGATAAATAAATAAAATCTTTGAGAATAAATAAATAAGGACACAATGATACCATCTGATTTTTTTTTTAAACCTAAAAAATAACCATCTCATGTCCTCATATAGTCCTACTTAAAATCACACCCTGTCGGGAAAAAAAAGACAGGGGGCAAATCTGGACATTCACCTTAGACCCGTCTTTCTCAGATCCTGAGAGGATTCAGTAAGTGCCAGGCATCTTTGTAAAGCTAACACTACCTCACCATGTCCTCCTATCACTCAAAACTGTGCACCTCACCCTCCCCCATCACACAGCAAGAACCAAATCCTTCCTACTTGCGGTTAGCTGAAGAACTATTCAGCAATGACATAACTTTTTCAGCACTTGCAGTGGAAGCATACATGGTATTCCTGCGCTTCTTTCTGTTATATTATCTCCAAAGAGAGACCAATACCAGTAAGAAATGAAAAAGTGAGAGGTCATAAGGCCCAGCATTACAGTTATTTTATTCTATACCTAAAAGACTTTAAAACTGATGTGTTAAATATAAGTAAAGTCAAGATAAAGTAATGGGCTGAAATCAACTGGACTATTATCTATAAAATTCTACACTAAGATCTTTTTGAAACTCTTATTGCAAATATTTCACCAGCAGCGGTCTTTAAATCTGTTTTGATGTGCCAGTAAAATTCACTCTCACAACCACAGTGGAGAAGGCACAATTAACTGCAAATCCAAGTAGATTCTCACATAATCAGTTACAACGTCAAAAATTCTTTGAAGCTTCATGTCCACGTATTACCCACTGCCTTCTGCTATCAAGTGTTTTTATACAGCAAGTATGTAGCTAACACATAAAAAAAGATCCTAGAAGACAAAGACCTTCCACAACTGTCGGATTATTCTACCAATTCCTAGAAGATTGGTTACAACACCCAAAACACTGGCCATAAATTTGAGTTTCTGGTAAACAAAGTATAAAATCAACTACTTCATAGTCTACATGTATTTTCTTTAATATTTAAAACACTGAAGAGAATCTTCGTGTTCAAGGGGAAAAAAAATGTTTCTTTTCTAATCTATTAAAAAAGTGAGAACTTTAAAGAAAATCTTAATTCTGCCTATGACCTTCAGATATTTACTTCGTATTTTTGGGTTTCCAAAGTTAATATTCAAAATAAGTTAGTCCTCTTGGTCCTTTGCCTGCTTTGAATAAGATACCATCAGATGTTAGGGTAGATTAATGTCCAAAGAATAGACTTGAAGCACAAGCAGCTAATTAATGGCTCCAATTCTGTCTGTTAGAAGCGATCACCCACCACGATCCCTCAATGTCCCTTCACGTTGTTGATGGCCGTGCCATGAATGCAGGGCCCCGACTACTCTTTACCCAGGCCAATTCTCAGGACTGTGTTTGTATCACCAACCAGGAATGAGGTAACATCTTTCTTCTAACTGATTTATTAATCATTTATTCTCGTTAAAACTTTTAGAAAGTTGGTTTGTGAATATATATGTACTTTCTATGCTTATGTAAAGTATCCCGGCAAGGAAACACAAGAATCTATGAACACTGGATGTCTCTGCAGAAGGAAACTAGATTACTGGGAAAATGGTGATAGGAAGAATTATCAGAATAAATAAACTTCTGAATGTTTTGGGCTTTGAACAGCATAAAATAAGATCCTACCCTTAATAGTTAAACTAAAAAGAAAAATGTAATGAACTTGAAGGTCCTGGTGTTTTTATGATGAAGTGTACATTCGAAAGAGATATATTCAAGTCCTAACCACTGGTACCTGTGCATATGACTTTATTTATAAATAGGGTATTTACAGAAGTAATTAAGACAAGGTCGTACTAGGGTAGGGTGGGCTCTAAACCCAGTATGATAGCAATCCTTATTAGAAGAGAGAGACACATAGGGAAAACACCATGTGATGATGGAGGCAGAGACCAGGGTGATGCATCCACAAGCCAGGCAACACCAAGGACGGTAGGCAACACCAAAAGGAGGGATATGAAACAGACTCTTCCCTACAGCATTCAGAAAGAGTATGGTCTTAGTGACAACTTGATTTCAGACTGCTAGCCATCTAAACCTGTGAAAATAAATTTCTGCTGTTTTAAGCCAGAAGCCTGTGGTACCTTGTTTAAAAAGCCCCAGAAAACTAACACAGTATTTGGCATATATCAACCTAGGAACCTACAACTCTCTCTTGAAGATCTTCATTATATAAGCTATCTTTACTGACAAAAAGTTAAGAGGCACCTGGATCCTGATTTGGGCTCAGGTCATGATCTCAGAGTCGTGAGATTAAGCCCCATGTTGGGCTCCCCACTCAGTGGAAGTCTGCTTGAGATTCTCTCCCTCTCCTTCTCCTTCTGCCCTTCCCCAACTCCCATGATCTCTCTCTCTAAAATAAATAAAAATCTTGAGGGGGGGAAAAAAGGGTTAAGTACATTGCCAAGAAAGGGGAATGCCCAAAAGCCAGAATTAAGAGTTTGGCAAGCACATAAGCTGTTGTTACAGCTGCTTAGGCAACTGGGGAGAAGTTTAGAATGGGGAAGGCAATGGTCACAGTAACCTGGCAAGGGCTCCAGCACCCAAGAGACAGCCCTAAGTTTGCATGAAAAGGACAGTCTCAACTTAAGGCACACCCTTCCCAATGTACCTCCAAAGGGCTATAACCTCCTCCAAAAAAAGGCAGACTAGAGAAAAAAATCCACAGGAAAATTACAATCCTGAAGTTCATCTGTCTCTAGATATTCTGTAAGACTGCTAATATGCATGATTCCCTTAACTTATCCAACTTATAGCCCCATTCAATATGAGGCACATGTCACAAACTACCCAAACTTATCAGAACAAAGGAAACCGACCATTTTGCTTAAGTTCCTATATATAATGGGAACATCCCCCACCAAGAAACAGAAATGCAATTTGGAATTCAGTATTTCAACAAATCAGAAGCTACAAGAAAACTATTAAGTGCAAGAACAGAGGTGGGTAGGATAAGGTCTCTCTGATCATTTGAAAAAAATCACTCAAAAATAAAGATTCCTAACCCTAAAAATCACTCTGATTTATTTAAAGAGAATTATGCATTTAATTATAAAAAACCAAAATCCTCACATGCTATTTTATCAATACTTTCAATATATACTACAGGCAAGTAAACGAACAAAAAATTGTTAACTATTTAAATGCATGTAATGTGGCAGATAAAAGAAATGCCACCCCATTTCTATCTCCTTTGCATCCAGGAAGGTTACCTTATGATCTGTGAGGGTGTCCTATTAAGATTTTTGTGCTCACTGGAGGGTTTCTGAGACTGTGACCCTGCAGAATGACTAGAGAATGCATGTTGTCTTACTCCCGAAGGATGCTGGAGTCGAGGAGGTAGTGCTGATGGAGCTTTTATTGGCTTGCTTGGATTCTTTGGCCCTCTGTAATCCATGTCTGTGACAAAAAGGCAAAAATACCACAAAATTTTCCTATTAAAAAAAAAAAAAATACCAACACCCCTCCCCCAAAAAAGATTAATTTTATACAATCCGAACCAGAGTGGAAATTCTGTCCAGAAGTGGAAGGTTTTCTCATCTTCTTCCCTGACACGGTGTTCCAGCTTTCAGAGGGAGGTGGTTTGAGGTTCTTTGGGGAGTGTCTTCAAGACAAAAACATTTATAAAAACAAAGTATTTCTAATAAGAACATCCAAGTATTCTGCATGAGTATTTTTAACTTACAAAAGAATTTAGCTTTAATTCTTACATTTAAAAATTAAAGTACAAAGCGTTTAGCAATCCAGATATAATTCTAATTAAATGAGATGATATAAATCAAAAGCATATTTTCTAACCTAAAAAATGGAAGACTAAAAGCCCTTAAATACAACCTAAGCAAAAGATTGGATAAAAAAGGAATGACTTTAATTCTGTTAGATGTGCTAATGGTACTACAGCTAAGGAAGGGAGGGAGAAGTCCATGTTAGAAAAAAATATATGCATCTAAGTGTCCATAAAAATGCTGTGATATCTGGGGTTTGCCTTAAAATATTTAATTCCATTCCCATTTTTTTAAAAAAGGGGGAAAACAGGTCAGAAAAGACAGCCAAACACTGTTAGTTGCTGCAACAGGGTGATGCTTATACTCACTGTACTATCTTTACATTTGCATAGGTGTGAAATTTTCCCTACTAAAGTTTAGGTGTGACTTACTACCCTTTTTTCTAACAAAGACAACAGCAACTGAAACAAAAGGTGCTATAAAGACTGTGTAACATCAAGTCAGCCACAGTATTTTACTACTCCATGTGACACTTAGTGAAAACTAACTACATACAATGTCATACTAAATGAAAATTAGAAATGAACATGGTCCCTGTCCTCCAACACTCCCCACTTTACAGTTACAATAGAGTTAATTTCCCAAACTGCCTTTATGAAGAATGGCACATTTTAACTGTATGGAACAAGTTTTTAAAGCGCATTAACACGCAAAACACAAAATTTGAACTCAAACCAGTTTCAAGATATCTTAATGAATTCATTTTCTACACACAGGCAATACCTTTGATTAATTTACAAATACTCATGATTTGCATGATTTAGAAATCCTCATGATTACAATAGGCTAAATGGAATAGACAGTAAACGCCTCAGTTGAAGAGCAGTACATACTTCTTTCCAAGTTCTTCAACCAAAACTGGCCCATTCTCCGAGTGAACCCCTGCAAAGTCTGCATTAGAAAATTTTCCATTGTGATCCAACCTAACCTGCTGAACAATTCCAGAAAGAAAAATCAGTCACCTGCTTCTTTTGCTTCCTTTTAAATTTTCATCTTATTTTTAATTAAAGAGAAAATGACTATATACTATTAAAAACAAAACCAAGTTCAAAATGGTACACCGTAATATTTTTCTGACCTCTCATACCTCTGTACCTTTAGCATAAAATAAGCCCTTTTCTTTGTTTACACTTCCAAAATTTGATAAAACCGTTTCTGTAAGTAATTCAGGGAGAAGTAGGGGCACTATCTATCAATGCTCCAAATAAGAGCGGCAACATGCCCCGGTTCCGAACCAAGAGCAACAGCACTGCACATAGCAGGATTCTAGGCCCATCTTTTCTACTTATCAGCAATATGACCTTGCGCAAGTTACTTGTTTCATACTTCAGTGTTCTCACATGCAAAATGGAGCTAATAATAGTACCTACATCATAGGATCCACGGAGATGGAATGAGGAACATACGATACACAGAAAGGGCACTAACACACAGCAACCACTCCAGAAATGAGGGCAACTAGTGTTATAATTACTATTATTTTCTCACTTTCTCAATATTTAAAACGAATAACTATGACTTTTCTCCCTAAAATTAGATCCATCATGTGTTCTCTAATATACAATTCATATTACACAACAGCAAACTGTGACAAGAGTAAGCCTTTAGGTTTCTTCCTAGAGTCAAACGGTACTCAGTGAACAGGTACCTGCTGATCACTGCACTAGGAGCCCAAGGTACACAGCACTGCTTAAAATTAACCTCCTACTTCTATTAGATCTCAGTCCAAAGCTTAGGTTTCATTCTTCATTAACCATAAAAGTAGTATGCCTTCCTCTCTTCAACAGTCTAGCAATGAAACAGATCTTTCTGAAGTTTGTCTGTGTCAAAAATTTAAACTACATCTTACATGCTTGAGTAAACAAAGGTCACCTTTGAGTCACAGCAGTTTCCGTAATAGAATTTCCATTAAATTTTACCCAAGTTAGATAGTCTAATAGGTACAGAAACAAATACTTTAAAAAGGAAAAAAATTAAAACAAGTATTTGCTTTACCATCTACTTTATCAAGAACATCTACTTTACCAAAAGCAGTGCAACCTCAAAGGAAATATACTTGATTTAAAGCAACAAGTTTTGGGGCGCCTGGGTGGCTCAGTTGGTTAAGCGACTGCCTTCGGCTCAGGCCATTATCCCGGAGACCCAAAATCGAGCCCCACATCGGGCTCCCTGCTCGGCGGGAAGCCTGCTTCTCCCTCTCTCAACTCTCCCTGCTTGTGCTCCCTCTCTCACTCTGTTTCTCTCTGTCAAATAAGAAATAAAATCTTTTCAAAAAAAATTTTTAATCTTTAAATAAATAAATAAAGTTTTAGTGATGCAGCATAAGATAAGCAGTCTTCTCTATTAAAGGGGAGTGAGAGGGAGGGGAGCCCTAAGCCCTAGACACTGTAACAAAAGATTCCACAATTCTGTCTGTGATTATAGCACATTTCTGACAATTTTATAAGGAAGAACATAAATGAATCATATCCTCCACTTCCTTTCAAATACCTAAGAATCAGAACTTTTAAAAGTTCTCAAAACAGTCTATCACTGATGCTGATATAATCCTGGTCAATCAGATACTTTTCACAAACTACTTTACCACACAGGAAATGAGGGTTACCTCCACAAGTCAAGCAAAAAGGTTTGTCAACGGCTATTTTAAAGTAATTTTTAAAAGGTAACATTTTGGGGGGTGCCTGGGTGGCCGAAGGTTAAACCTATGCCTTCAGCTCAGGTCATGATCTCAGGGTCCTGGGATCGAGTCCCACAACCATCGGGCTCTCTGCTCAGCAGGGTGCCTGCTTCCCCCTCTTTTTCTGCCCGCCTCTCTGCCTATTTGGGATCTGTCAAATAAATAAAATCTTTAAAATAAATAAATAAAAATAAAAGGCAACATTTTTCAATGAAAACTATTTTTTATGAAATTTGGCACCAAATGAAATTTTTATGTACGTAGGTTATTTCTGTTTTGGAAACAGAGGACTATTTTTTCATAAACAAAAAAACAGAAAAGGAACCTTAGAAATTATCCAGTTTCTCCAGCTTTGGCGTACTGAGACAAAGCTGGACAAGTCTTTGTTAGGGGATAAAAGAGGGTGCCCCATGCACCATAGGATGTTTAGCAGTATCCCTGGCTCTACCCAGTGAATGTCAGTAGCACCTCCCCGACTGTGACTACAAACGTTGTCTGCACGCACTGCCAAATGGGGAGTGAGGATTGCAAAATCATTCCAAGTCGAAAACTGATCTAACCCAACTTTCCCTTTTAACAATCAGCTGCTTAAGTCCAGATCAACAGTTTACTCAAAATTAATGGCAAAATTCACTTCACCACTATTCACTCTTTCTCAATCCAACAGAAAACCATTATGTATCCATCACCAGGATAACATTCATAAAACTGGCCTATAATGTCAAGTCTGAATCAATTTCAGCGATTTGTCAACTGTAATGAAAATATCTAAAAATCTAAGATGTTATTGTTACTTCTTTCAAATAAGTAGTATCAAAGACTGTCACTGTACTTAAAGATCACATGATGGGATGCCACGGCTTTTATATACATGCAATTTTGGTAATGTACTCTAATGGATCAAAAAGCTAAACATACTATTAAAATGTACATGTGATAAAATATATTCTGAAATCTCAAATTAACACATTCAAACTTGAACTGTCTTAATTCCTATTAGAATAAATTAAGATTTCAAGTAAAATCTTTTCTTCCTCTATATAATCACTTACTTGACTTTTATCTCCAACTTCATACTGCAAGCCAGCAGCAATGGAATAATCACGTTTTTGTTGAGCTGTAAATATCAGTATAAATATCAAGTTGACTTAATTATTTTCAAGTGCCACAAAGCAAAATTATGGAAAACAGATTGTTTAACTTACCTTGCTTAGACTTCAGCCAAATTTCATATTCCACATTTCTATAGACTGCTGGACTGAGTGACTTAAGAACCTTTCTAGATAAAGGGAGGCTAGAAGAGTTCCCATTGTTTTTCAGGTGCTAAACAAACAAAGTCAGGAAGTCCAATCAACACAGAACAGAAATACTTTTAAAACCTTTTTGTTTGAAATATGTACAAGAGTAAAATCAAATGAAGATGAAAACTTAAAAAAATTAGGAAGTCACCAAAAATTCTGAGTCAGATGATCCTGACTCCACTGAAAATGTACAAAAATATAATTAAGACCAAATCCATGTGCTTTCTTTTGTGGAAGAGCTAGTTAAAACCATTAAAAAAAAAATACCTGATCACTTGACAAAGCTTTAACTCCATTCACATCATAAGCAGTGGCAGTTTGACTCCTACAAAAGAAATATAAGCATAACTAAAAGTACAAAAATGTGTTTATGCAATTAACTTACCTTAACCTCACATAAAAATCTCCAAAGTCACAGTTACATTCCAAAAAGTCAAAGCTATAAGGTTGTATTTTCATACAAACACATGCACACATACATGTGTATGCATGTTAAGATATAAATCAAAAACTTTATCAGTAATTCTTTGTGTAAGGTTCAATCATCAAAAAACAGAAACAAAAAACTATGAAAGTCGGGTAGATGGAAAAACTGAATTCATAAAACAGTTAATGTAAAAATTTTCTTTTATACGATGAAGCTCCATTAAACAAAATATTCCACAACATTAATAGCAGACACAAACAAAGTCAGTAATTAGTTGTTAAATGTGATAAGTGCTATCTATGGGGTGGAGTGGGGTAGGGTCCAGGTAGCAGAAAGGACAGCACTGAGACACAGGCTTGAATAACAGGTGAGATGAGGAAAGGACTTCCTAAGATGCCTTTTTGAATAAAGAATTAAAGGTGATGAGACAGCAAGTCACATGGCTATTCAGTATTCCAGGCAGAGAAAACGGCAAGTGGAAAGACCCTAGGGTAGCCAAGAGATTGGCCAAGAAGGAACACAGTGATGGCAGTCTGAATGAAAGATAATACGAGATTGTAGTCTTCTGTCCTACAATTCCTCCTTAATTAATCTCTAGTCTTCAGGACAATCTCCAAATCTGTGTCCTTAAACGTGGCAATATTTAAGAGACCCCAATCTAGAGTCTAGACCAAAAAATCACCCATAATTCCCACAACTTCAGGACTGACCAATATGAATGTGAAAAGAATACAGGCACAAGAGTAGAGTGACATCCTCGTCTTTCCTCCTTATTACCTGAACTATGCCTATCTATCACACCATAATTATGCAGCATTCTTCCCTAACTGAAGCCTTATCCTCTTTATGCCAGACATGACACACGTAAAGAGAAATGTTATTGATGCAACAAAAAGTTAATTTTAAAAAGGCTTTCAGAGGGTGTCTGGGTGCTCAGTCGTTAAGCATCTGCCTTCAGGTCATGATCCCAGAGTCCCAGGATCAAGCTCCGCATCAGGCTCCCTGCTTGGTGGGGAGCCTGCTTCTCTCTCTCTCACTCCCCCTGCTTGTGTTCCTTCTCTAGCTGTTTTTCTGTCAAATAAATAAAATCTTTAAAAAAATAAAAAAGGCTTTTGGGATGCCTGGGTGGCTCAATCAACTAAGCGTCTGCCTTCAACTCAGGTCATGATCCCAGTGTCCCGGGATCAAGTCCCACAATGGGCTCCCTGCTTGGCGGGAGCCTGCTTGCCGTTCCCCCGCTTGTGTGTGTGCTCTGACAAGTAAATAAATGAGACCTTTAAAAAATAAGTAAATTAATTAAAATAAATTTTAAAATTAAAAAAATTAAAAAGGGAAGCCTGGGTGGTACAGTCAGTTGGGCGTCCAACTCTTAGGCTCCAGTTCTTATCTCAGGGCCATGAGATCAAGCTCCATGTCAGGCTCTGCGCTCAGCCCCGAGTCAGCTTGAGATTCTTCTCCCTCTCCCTCTGCCCCTCCCAACTCACCTCTTCGTGTACTGCAGGTGCATACTCTCTTGCTCTCAAATAAATAAACCTTTGGCGGGAGTCTGAGTGTCTCAGTCATTAAGTATCTGCCTTCAGCTCAGGTCATGATCCCAAGGTCATGGGATCAGGACCCGCATCAGGCTCCCTGCTCAGTAGGAAGCCTGCTTCTCCCTCACCCACTCCCCCTGCTTGTGTACCCTCTCTGTCAAATAAATAAAAACAATAAAATCTTTAAATCAATCAATCAATCTTTGGAGAAAGAAACAGCTTCCATGTCCTCTAGCACAGTATAAAAAGAATGCACTTTACAATAAGCACACCTTTCCTTGTAAACTTCTCCAGCTTACTAGTTTAACTTCATACCTATTTCATGGGCCAACTGCTATCCCAGACCCAACTGCTGCTAAAATGATTAGCAGTAACCAAAGGGCATGTACTGAAGTCCCCCTACACCAATCATAGGTAGTAAGTTATAACAAGCTAGTCAATCTCTCTCTCTCAACTTCCTCTAAGGCTCTATGGCACATCCTAATCAGATAGGAGCCTAAATTAAATGCTGGAGCAGAACTGTTCAAAGTTTTCAAAGTTAGTATATCCTAGAATTAAATTTACAATAGGAGGCCCAGATTCTAACCTAACTCATTTCTCTCTTACAAAGAAATGGTAATCAATCAAGTTTTCAATGAGGATCAGAAAAATATAACTCAACAAATGGCTGGTATTTCCGATAAAAAGAAATCTACTTAAGTATTTAATAATGAATTAGATATCCTAAGTCTTAGTTTCATTTATTGCTCTAGTTTCACAATATGTAAACCAAGTAGGCTTTCATACTCTCACACACTAGGAATAATATAATTTTATCTTCACTAGAACCAGAATAGGGTAGAGTCTTATAAAATTGAGAGTAAAGGTTTTAACACTGTTAATAAAAACTAAAAAGTGTGAGACCCAGTATGTAGAACTAGGCTCTAACACATTATACATTATTTCTTTTAATTCTTACAAATTCTCTCCTTCAAGGAAATACTAATATATCCTAATTTTATATAAAATTAGGCCTTCCTAATGAACTTAAGTAATTTATCCCAAGTCTAGTTACTTTCGCAGGAAGCCAGGATAGAAACCAGATTTGGCTGTCCAGAGCCCCAACCTCTTAACCACTACCCTACATATCCTGTGTAGTAAAGAAAATCCTCAGAGACTCTAAAAGGTACTTATTCACAACACTAAAAAGAGGCATTACCCCGAGCTGTTCTCATACTTGTACCCAAACCTGGGGTTTTATTATCTAAAATGAAAAAGGAAAGCATTATCTGGGTAAGGAAACAATAAAAGAGAAATAAAATGGTCATTTCTTCATCATTGGATATGTAAACAAATGACAGGTTAACATTAAAATTTTATAGTACACACACATATAGGCAGGACTAAGTCTATTATCCACATATATTTGTAGATTATGTAGAAATAGAGCCTATCAACCAAAAACACCAACTTCCGAAGACAGTCCCATAATAAAAATTAGATAAAATCAGAGGCAGGAAAAAAATCTTGTACTGCAGATTGTTATACTTTAGGAATACCATACATAATTCCTCAATATGTGAGGCAACCCCATGCCTCACATTCCTTATTGAACTAATTCTTTATAGAGCACTATAAAGATATTTTAGGACTTAAATTCATTCTTACTTGCAATTGTCATCCTCTGAATCTGATATTTCACTGTTGTTTTCATCAGCTACTTCAGAGGTGTCTAGGCCCATCAGTATTTTACTAACATCAGTTTTAAATACCTTCTCATACAGCAATTCATAAATGAGAGCTGCAATTAATAAGAGAAATATTATGCAACATTAACTAATTTTATGTTTTAACACAAAACTCACAATGTCTATAGCCCAGGTTTCTAAAATTTTAATGAGGGCACCTGTAACACCTTCTGATCAATAACACAACTTAATCAAAAAGTTACCTAGATAGAAAGCAACTAGAATTTCTGTCTCTGTAATTAATTTGAAATCATTACATAAGCTACTGCCATTTTTAAAATAGAAAAAGGCACCACAACCATGAAACAAGTACGATGACATGCATATTGAGCAATTACTGCATTCCAGCACTGTGCAAAGCCTTTACACATGTTCTTATTTAATTCCAGGTAAAGCAAAGTATTACTATTCTAACAGCACAGAGGAGGAAACTTGAGAATTAGAAAGGTCACATAGTCTGCACAACCTTAAGAGAAGTGGAAAGAAAACATTAAGAATGTTAGGATTCCGGGGCGCCTGGGTGGCTCAGTTGGTTAAGTGACTGCCCTCAGCTCAGGTCATGATCCCGGAGTCCTGTGATCAAGCCCCATATCAGGCTCCCTGTTTGGCAGGAAGCCTGCTTCTCCCTCTCTCACTCCCCCTGCTTGTGTTCCCTTTCTAGCTGTGTTTCTCTCTGTCAAATAAATAAATAAAATCTTAAAAAAAAAAAAAAATGTTAAGATTCCTAGAAGAGGACAGCTTTTCATAAAGGACTCCAAAAACAACTGTTATAAAATGTATTCTGAACAGCCACTGAAAAAAAAGGATAATCAACTTTGTTTAAAAAAAAAAACCTGGGGCGCCTGGGTGGCTCAGTTGGTTAAGCGACTGCCTTCGGCTCAGGTCATGATCCTGGAGACCCGGGATCGAGCCCCACATCGGGCTCCCTGCTCGGCGGGAAGCCTGCTTCTCCCTCTCTCACTCCCCCTGCTTATGTTCCCTCTCTAGCTGTTTCTGTCAAATAAATAAAATCTTTAAAAAAAAAAAACCACATTCATCAATTTTAAAAACTGCATTACACATATCTTTACTGGTTACCACTAGCTTAAGAACAGAGGAAAAAGCTATTACATGCCCAGGACTGATGCTCTGTTTGAATGATGTGCACTTCATCAAACAGATGATAAAGGAGATTAAGGTAGTTCTCAACTGGGGAAGGAGACGGGATTTTATCCTTCCAAGAAACACCTGGCAAAATCTGGACAGTTTTTTGCCTGTTGCAATGAAAAAGAGAGCTCGCTACATGGTACATGCTAGGGACACTATACTAAGTATCTCATAATGCGCAGAACAGCTAAAAAGAATTATCTGGCCCAAAATGGCAGTAGTGTCAAGGTTAAGAAACCCTGTTCTAGAGGCAAAACAATTAAATGCTTGATTTGCTCATTTAGATTTTCAAGCTCTACACTGACAACTTTAAAAAAGCACATACAAATCCTTATTACTGAAATGAATTACTGCAGGAAAGAAATAACTATTTACAAGTCAAATTCAAGCTACTAGCTCCATTTTCCCCTAGTCAAACAGATTTTTATTACAGTATTAATATTTTTGCTAACCTAAGATTCTTAATATATCTTTGCATACAATAAAACAGACTTGTTTGCTAGGACTGTATAGCTTAGGAATATAACTTCCTACACAAACACAATGATGATACTCACACTGACACATTGCAGAGTTCTCTTTATACTTTATGGGATAGACAATATCATAATGATTTCCATTTGAAAAACACAGTAATACCTGAAAGGGAAAAATTAAAGACACCTTTCAGTCCTTCAGTTATGATACTTACATAGCAACTTTTATCTCCAATTTCTCTGAATCACTAAGAAAACAATTTCCAAATAAAAAATAATTATTTTAGGGGCACCAGGGTAGCTCAGTCAGTTAAGCATCTGCCTTCAGCTCAGGTCATGATCTCAAAGTCCTGGGACTGAACCCTGCATTGGACTCCCTGCTCAACGGGGAGTCTGCTTCTCCCTCTTCCTCTCCCCATCCTGCTCTGCTCTATCTCCCTCTCTATGTTGCACATGCACTCAAATAATTTTTTTTTTTAAAAAATGATTATTGGGCGCCTGGGTGGCTCAGTGGGTTAAAGCCTCTGCCTTCGGCTGGGTCGTGATCTCAGGGTCTTGGAATTGAGGCCCGCATCAGGCTCTCTGCTCAGCGGGGAGCCTGCTTCCTCCTTCTCTCTCTCTGCCTGCTTCTCTGCCTGCTTGTGCTCTCTCTGTGTCAAATAAATAAATACAATCTTAAAAAAAAAAAAATGATTATTTTAGGGGCACCTGGGTGGCTCAGCTGCTTAAGTTTCTGACTCTTGACTTCAGCCCAGATCCTGATCTCAGGGTCCTGAGTTCAAGCCCTCTCTGGCTCTCCATGCTGGACATGGAGCTTACTTAAAAGGAAACGATTATTTTAGAAGCAACCTAAGGCTTCAGTGTGGTCAACTTTGGTATATCCAGTGCTAATATGTTACACAGCCATTAAATCAAAAAGTTCTTAATGATCTAGGGAAATGCTTATGGGATCATAAAAAAAAAATACACAATATACATGAAAACAACAGAAGTTCAACTACTTAAAAAAATAAGACCACTGGGACACCTGGGTGGCTCAGTTGGTTAAGCAACTGCCTTCGGCTCAGGTCATGATCCCCGAGACCCGGGATCAAGTCCCATATCGGGCTCCCTGCTCGGCCGGAAGCCTGCTTCTCCCTCTCTCACTCCCCCTGCTTGTGTTCCCTCTCTTACTGTGTTTCTCGCTGTCAAATAAATTCTTTAAAAAAAAAAAAAAAAAAAAAAAATAAGACCATTAAAAGACTGTAAAATACTAAATACTCTAAAACCTTATTAAGATGCTTACCTCTAAGAGGCATAATCAAAAGTAAATTTTTTTCTGCAGCTTTAGTTTTTAAGTACTTTCTGAATAGTCAATTACTTATGCAATGAGAAATACACACTGATTTGTTTGGATTATGTCATATTCTAATACCTGTATTGGAAAGGCCAAATTCAGAGCCAAGCACCTTAGAAACTCCAAAGTCCTTTTTATAAAAATAGTAATTTCACTCAATTCCTCTCCCTATTACCACCATTTGCATGATGACAAAACACTTAACTTGGCCTGGGTGATTTTCCAAAACAGCTAATTAAAACAAAGTTCTCTTAACAATGAACCAACTGAGGGTATTTTTCTTTCTAGTCTTCACATAATTTTTCAGTTGTTCCCAGTACTACTGAAGTATTTTTGGATGCAATGGCAGAACCTACTTTCACAAGTTATTTTACTACTTAATGTTTATAGTGATGCAAAACAGTCTAGTTAATTATATACATTAGTAGCTGAGGTTTTTTTCCTCTACTGTAATGTTCTGATAGTGTTCACAGTGATTTGTGAGGGAAAAAATACAAAATATGATTCAATAATGATTAACAGAAAGTTTTTAAAAAATTATCATAACCTTCATACAGAAACATTTCAAAAGGTCATCTTAAAATTATAGCTTAGAAAGTCAAGGTGGCAAGTGGTTCTTTTACTTAAATCCTTTAGAAACGCTTAGAAAAATTCTTACCTTCTCTGGAAAATTATTTTCAGTTACTTGTGAAGGAGAAGCATTTGGTTCCCGATAAATTATAAAATCTTTCCTGAAAATAAAATTGAGCAATTTTATTGTGTGTTTCATGACTTAACCATTTGTTCACTCATTCATTAAGAGCCTAATATGTGCTGACCAATCTTCCAGGGAGTGGAGTGAGAACAGTAAACAAAGATAGTAATACAATAACCAAACTGTAATACACCTATATGAAAGTACCTTTTTAAAAAGTAGAACTTCAAATATAATTTGTATATATGTTCACTTCAGATATAATACTAAAAGGAGACTTCAAAATTAGAGAAATTATGAAGACGATATTTTATACAGATACTTCAAGAAAAAAAACTAAAGCATTCACCTGCTCCTCTCCCACACAAAAGTAGTAAAATACTAACATGGTGTTTTACCTCTGTTCTAGTGGCCATCTGAAGCTATCAGCCCTGAGAAAGTACGAAATCATTCCTCTATTAAGTTGGTAAGTGTTATCGCTTACAGGCCTGGAAAAACGTCTGTATTCCTTCCCAAAGATACTTTGAGAATTACAATTTCTAAACATTTGACATATTTTACATCCAAATCTAACTGATACAATTAAAAAAAGTCTTAGAAAAGATGCTTCATGATTACAGCATAAAACTGCTTTGCTATTTTAACAATTTTGGAATATACTAATTTCCCACTCACTTTTTGTCTCCTTATGTTACTACAATGTTTACCTGTACATAAGAGAAAGGGCACTTATTTCGACTTCTCCAACCCATTCCTGTATGGAAGAAAAAAAGGTGGCACTTAAGTGTTTCATACTTTGATAATATATATCTCTACACAATACCTTAAACACATACCTTTATACAATACACCTAATGAGCTAGAAAAAGCCCATTAATATTAGTATTATGAATATTATGAGAACGTTTATACAAAACAGACCTTACATATATAACTAAATAAAATAGCTTAAAAAAAATAGCCCAAGTCTCTGTTGTAAAAATCCTTAGTAACAAAGAGTGAAATGATAGTTCTTATTGGTATGGTGAGACCATGGAGTGGTATCTCTAAGCAGAGAATCTGCTGAAGGCAAAGACTCTGTCCTCTAACTTAACACCCAGGACATAGCTTGGAACATGTACATGCCTAGAAAATGAGATGTTGACTAGAAGAACTCAGGAACCAGAAAGGATAAAAAAGGAATAGGTCTCTTATTTTCAAGGTGATTGAAAGTACAAAGAGATCAGTGTCCTAGCTATCTTCCTGAGACAGAAAATCTACAGCCCTAAAGGAGTCACTTTGTCTTTACCCTTGTTAGAGGAAATGGCCAATAAATATCAAATTTTTAAATACCCATACTCTTTGACTCAGCAATTCAAATTCTGTAAACCTATCCTAAACAAGTACTTTACATGTCCACACAAGTGTACACAAACAAGGATGGTCACTGTAGCTATCTGTAATAGTTTAAAAAAAAAAATTAAAGATAGTCTGAATATTCCACTAATAGGAAAGGAGTAATCAAATAATTTATGGTTCATCCACACTATGTATAGAATACCATGCAATCATCTAAAGAATAAGTATACCTATATGAACTGACCTGGAAAGATCAGTCAGACTATCAAGTATAAGAAGTCAGTCATGGGGTGCCTAGGCAGCTCAGTAAGTTAAGCATCCAACTCTATTTTGGCTCAGGTCATGATCTCAGGGTCATGGGATCAAGCCCTGGGTCAGGCTCCAGGCTCAGTGTGGAGTTCACTTAGATTCTCTCTCCCTCTCCCTCTGATCCTCTCCCTGCTCATTCACGCAGCCACACTGTCTCACTTGCTCTCTAAATTAATTGTCTTAAAAAAAAAAAAAAAAAACCTATTGGGTAAAAGAAACAAAAAGGTATGTTTAGTATATGTATGCGCAGGCGTAGGGGAACTAGAAGAATACATCCTAAACTGACAGTGGAGACAGGGAATTCAAGATCAGGGAACCTGAAGGACTTTCCCTCTCTAGTTTTGTTTTTGTTTTTTATTTTTTTTAAGACTTTATTTATTTGACAGAGAGAGACACTGAGAGAGACAACACAAGCAGGGGGAGTGGGAAGAGAAGTAGGCTTCCTGCCAAGCAGGGAGCTCGATGCGGGGCTTGATCCCAGGATCCTGGGATCATGACCTGGGCTGAAAGCAGACACTTAACTGAGCCATCCAAGCACCCCTTCACTTTTTATTCCGTATTAAATCTTTCACCACGAGAATGTGTTCCTATACTACTTGTGAAATTAGTAAAAGACAAGACTTAATACTGAGACTCACTAACAATAATGAGCTATGGTAAGTGAATGTTGCCACCTTTTCCTTTAAAGAACTTTGAGATAAGGAAAAGATTTTAAACAATATATTTATCTCAGATAAGTATAATCTTTCCCCCAGAGATTTTTCATTTTAATAGTTCTTAAAAGTTGGCTCTGATTTTTTTTTTTAAGATTTTATTTATTTATTTGACAGAGAGAAATACAGCCAGAGAGGGAACGCAAGCAAGGGGAGTGAGAGAGGGAGAAGCAGGCTTCCCGCCGAGCAGGGAGCCCCGATGTGAAGCTCGATCCCAGGACTCTGGGATCATGACCTGAGCCGAAGGCAGTTGTTTAACCAACTGAGCCACCCAGGCGCCCCTGGCTCTGATTTTCAAAATGAAACGGGTACATATATTAAAATAGATTTCTTAAAATAGGCCTCAGCCTAGCAATCATGGCTTCTGATAAACTGCTACAAGTGACATTCTGGTGTACAGGAAATCCTTCACTCAGACCAGTTTTCTTAAATCACAAACATAAGCTATATCTACTTCAGGCAAAAGATGTTAAATCACTTTTAAAAAATGGAAAATTATTCTACTCATTTCAACAAAATACTACCTCTCAAATAACGTAAAATTTTATAAATCCTTAATCTTCGGAATAAATTCTGTTGAAGCCTGTTTAAGTAAACAATGGCTATCATATCTTGTCTTCTCTAACCTGGATCAATTTTAAATTATAAGAAATACTTATGTTCTACCATTGTCTTCCACCTTAAGGCTATAATCTTATTTACTTATCACTTCTTATGATATTTACTCTACTTTATTGTGACAGTAAAGCATTTCTGCAAAATCTGTTTAAACTAATAAACTATATAAAAAACATGTAATTTCAATATTCTTCAGTAGTCACTAAAAATAAAATTTTGTTTCGAAGGATGCTAAGAAAATGAAAAGATAAAGTTACAAATTGGAAGAAAATATTTGAAAATTATATATCAATACAGAACTTAATCCAGTATAAAGAACTCTTACAATTCAATTAAAACCAACATAACAAAAGATAGGCAAAATCTATGTTAATTTCACAAAATCTAGACATTTCACCAACAAAGGTATACGGACGGCAAATGAGCACATGAAAGGATGTTCAACATTAGAGAAATAAATAAATATTAAAACCACCATAACATACCACTACACAACCATTAGAAGAGCCACAATTTCAAAGCTGACAAGACTGAATGCTAACAAAGACACGAACAGTTGGAATTTTTATACATTGCCAATAAGAAAGCAAAACGCAGAGCTATTTTGAAAGAGTTTGGCAGTTTCTCATGAAGTTAAACATACATTTACCATATGACAAAGCAATTACACTCCTAGGTGTTAATCCAAGAGAAAAAGAAAACATATGTCCACACAAAGACTTTACTGGCAAATAATCTTAGCAGCTTTAATCATGAAACGGGTCTAAAACTGGAAAGAACCCAAATATTCATGAAATAATAAATGGATGAGCAAACTGATAACAGTCATCTACACCTGGAGCCAGCCAGCACCCTGGGAAGGAGACCCTGGCCCACGTGCTCAAAACCACAGCAACTTCCTTCCTTCCTCTCCTAGATGCCCAAATCAGACTCAGTTTGGTTCACACTACTTCATTTCCTCCCTCTATGCCCTCCCTTTCTCTCCACTCCCACCACGTCCACCCTTTCTCAGAACCTCATAGCTTGACAGGATGAACTGCTATACAAAGATTACTATAAAAAACATTGTGGGATTTTTCTTGATTAAAAAGTTAATGAACACAGGGCACCTAGCTGGCTCCGTCAGTAGGGCATGTGACTCTTGATTTCCAAGTAGTGAGTTCAAGCCCCACGCTGGAGGTAGAACTTACTTTTAAAAAAGGGGGGTGGGTGGGGGAGGGAGGAATAAATAAAGACTTTGTTGTTTCCTTTATTTTCCATAATGTAATAAAAACACCTGGAATATTACTAGAGAAAACATTCTGGTGTTTATCTTTCCTGCAATGCAATGTGGATTTAACATTCAAACCCCACACACAAATCAATTCAGCACCCCAAATAGAAAGGTAACTATTAAAATCCCAAAAGCAGTAAAATATACAATCCTCGTCTTCAAAGAGGCTTTAAGGTACGAGAAAAAAAAAAAACAAAAAAAAACTACAGGAAAATGGTATCTATGACCATGATATGTGGACAAAACTGAAATGACTGAAATAAAAATGGAGTCAGGAATGGATTTAGTGAAAAGACCTTCAGAGATGTCCGTCTCCAAAACTGGAGTAACACAATACTTCTTTTCTTTACACTGCATATAGTGTACACATTTTTCCATGTATTAAACATTTTTTAAAACCATGCAATTGGGGGCGCCTGGGTGGCTCAGTGGGTTAAAGCCTCTGCCTTCAGCTCAGGTCATGCTACTCTGCCCAATATTCTTCTATCCATCTATTCAGACAGCCAATAAGGAAGCCAAGCACTATTCCTGGTTCTCAGCAGTGACACACTTCTTGCCTCAAAAAATTTGAAACATTTCCGAATACCAGATTCTCAGGCCCCAGGCACAGACTTTGATTCAGGTCTGAAATAGTGGAATTTACAACCACCTCAGGTAATTCTGATGCAGGTAGTCAAACGGCTGACACTCTTAGCCTAAAGCATAAGCTCCATACTGAGCCTAGCAGTGAAGGCTCTTCCATGATCAATCCCATTGCCTGGCCTCTGACTACTCACTACCTCCTATCTTCACATGCTCCACACAAACTGAACTTTCTCAGTCTGCCTTGCTCACAATTTTCCCTATTAGAAATACCCTTCCCCTAGGCACTTCTCATTCAGAATCTACTCAGACTTCAAATGCCAACCCATTACTTCTCCCCTTGCCTACCTAAGTAAAAATATAACTGGGAAATACCATTATCTGACTTCTTATGACACATGCTTTCTCACTTGTATTAGGTATTTTTCCGTACTATAGGGCAACTCCTGAGAACAGTACCCAAACCCCAGTTACCTCTGCATCCCCAGAGTGCCTGTCTATTCTTGGCATTTAACAAGCACTTGAATCAGATTCAGAGAATCAAAGAGAGACACAATTGTTAATCAAATATCCTGTTCCTAAGTTATTCTTTCTTTTCCTCCCTACCTGACTCTTCTTGGCTTCTTCCTTGGCTAATGTCACTTTACGCTCAACAGAAATTACTTCTGGGGATGACAGAATATTCTACAAGGCATTCTGTGTGGCATTTCACAACATTTGGATTTTTACAGAGAGTACTAGTTTTACAAGCAGAAAAAACAGGAAAATTCTTTTAATTTCAACATGACTGAGAAAAGTATGACAGCAGGACTTGGGAAGTGCCATCTTTTCCTCTCAACAGTCTCTTCCCTCTTCTCAAACTTATCATGGGAAACAGAACCTCCATAAAAGAACCTTACTTCTCAGCGGCCTAGAGAAACATCAAATCTTACACCTTGTCCACCAACACCAATACCCATATCAATACAGAATCCTGAAAATCATCACCACTGTTATTGTAGGTCTTTTATGCTATATTCAGATGCCACCATGACAAAGATAAAAAAAATTACTCTGTCCTTACTGAGGCAACATCCTATACACAGCTCCAACTGTCTTCCAATTAAATGCTACATAACATGTGCAATTAAGAAATGTTTATGAAAAAAAGTACTTTGGGGTGCCTGGGTGGCTCAGTTGGTTAAGCGACTGCCTTCGGCTCAGGTCATGATCCCGGAGACCCGGGATCGAGTCCCACATCAGGCTCCCTGCTCAGCGAGAAGCCTGCTTCTCCCTCTCTCACTCCCCCTGCTTGTGTTCCCTCTCTGGCTGTGTTTCCCTCTGTCAAATAAATAAAATCTTAAAAAAAAAAAAAAAAAGTACTTGCTGTAACCCCTCCATACACTATATTACATTTTAATGAATGCTGAATACCTTATTTCAATATATAAAAAATAGAAATTTACAGAATTACTGCATACCTGTGGATTTTCCAAACGTTTTAAGTACTCTTCAAATGACCCTTCTATAAACTGCAAAAAAAAAAAGTCTATTAGAAATATATCAAAACAAAAAACCTTTTCACTGTGAATTACTGAGTTCTTACATCAATAATAGTAACAAATATATACGACCTAATTATTAAAATACCTAAAAGTCATTGAAGATTATAAACAGACAAAAGAATTTTAAAAAGGAAACATCATCAGAAAAGATTTCCTGGACAGGATGTGGACAGGCACAACGTGGCATGAAGAGCCAGTGAGCAGTGTTGAGATGACAGAAGCCAACCAGCCAGCAGGACCAGGACAACTGGGTGGGAAGAACAGAGTGAGAGAGGAAACAACTGGACACCTGTTTGTAGAGGGCCTTGAGCCCAGGAAGGACTTGCAGACAGAGGGAGAAGGCAATTCAAGGTCACTGCCAGTGACATTATGAACAGAGATAAAACAAGCACATAGGAGTATTTTGGTAATGGGCAGCGTAGAAACAATATACTAGCTAGTAAATAATAATTTACTAATACAGATATGAATATTGTCTCAGGTCAATCACACTAAAAACACAGATGAGAACTAATAATGCAAGATATTTTCCTGTAATTTCTTTAAAATACTTAAAAATCAAAGAGATTTTTCTAATACAGCTTGCTTCACTGTTTAACTTAAAAAGTTTATTCAAGCTATGTGATTTCTGTTAGCCATCACACTAATTTAACTGAAAAAAATCTCTAAAGGACATTCATCTGAAACACCAAATTCCAGTTACAGTCTAAAACACTGAAGTACACTCTCCAGTTTATAAAAATATTTTAAACACCCATGGCTTTTTGAGATTGAGTTTGATTCTTTTCTAGATTGTTTGCTGTCAAATTCCCAAAAAGTATCTTAAATTTCAACACATGCTTATAATAAAACATCCATATATTTTAAATATCCTGCCAATCAGTATTTTATAGCCATATATTTTAAATATTCCACCAATCACAATTCTGTATTAGGTGACTGCTTATACTTTTGGGGAAAAAAAAACCCACAGAACCATTTAAAGTTGAAAGAGACCTAAGTAGTGTTCTGACACAAGCCTGCATCCAATCTCAGATTCTTCTTTCTGATCAATTAGAAAGTATCCATCTAGACAGCGTCAGTAAACAAAGTAAACACACACACCCACCCTCCTTCCCATGACAGCCTTTTCCAATTTTGGCCAATAAGAATTATATTTGAAAATACTTACAATAAATTATAAAAGGAAAGTGAAACTTTTCCCCTTAGAACTTTCAACCTCTGATCATACCTCTTAAGACTGTTGAGGGCTAAATAAATATATGCCAAGAACTTAATGCCTGGCAGAGGAAGCACTCAACCAGTAACAGCAATTTCCATTACTGTCAACAGTGTTTTACTCTCTGGGGCTAATAATAATGATTAATCACTTTTAATTTCTTTAAAATACTTAAAAAGCACTCCACTCTCCGCACCCCTCCCCCTTCTGTACTACACCCTAATACTATTATCTAACCTCCACATCACCAGTTTCCTTTTTGTAAAAACAAGTTCTCAAATCTCCTGATCAAGTGGGTTAACTCTCCCTCCTGGAATATATTACTGCCTTTCTTATAACATGGTACCAGGATATACCCAGAATGTCACCAGTAGTAACATCTGGCTTGAATACAGGAACACCAACCAAAACGCACATCCAAATAAAGAACTACTTACCTATTAAGTTTTAGAACTGAGTTATTTGCAAGGTGTCGATGTTTTTTTGGTAGTCAAAGGGGAATAATATCATTGAAAGTCTGATGACATAATTCTAGGTCATAAAACCAATAACTAGTAAATCCTATTAAGCTTTCAGTGTAAAATGAAAACAGGTCACTGTGGCATTTTATTTCACAGCCTACTACATACTACTGAGATTACAGTAAGTCGTTATATAACATTCTAGCAACTATTAATCATTATTTACATAATTACAGTGTTCTGATGTGTGATTCACAATGATGAACCCTGAAAATTAAAAACCTATAAATGCCTTCTGGTAAAATGCTCAGTATTAGCTATGCTCAGTATTATTTTTTATACTCCAAATCTGAATTTTTTTAAATTCACAGGGGGTTACCAATCACAGAAAACTATTAATTAACCATGACACCCAATTCCCTAACCATGACAGACAGAGCTCTCTTAATATGCAAGGATTCTGTCCAAGCCAACCTTTCATCTTCCACAGCCTGTATCTTAACTATCATAGCTTTCTAAAAGTCTAAAGACATGAAAACCACAAAAAATAGCCTAAAAATATCACAACTGTATATAATTAGATTTAAAGTCAATAAAACAGTTCTTTTTTAAGTTTTTTTCATAAGCTGCATTAAGATCCAGGCTATGAAACTCCCAGTAGACCACTTCTAAAGGGTGAAATATAAATGCAAGTCAAGACACCATTCCAAGTTTAAAGTTACAAATTACCGCTTCAAATTTCTCTCTGTTCTCTCTAAGATAGTGAATACAGGCCATTCTGACTTCCACATGGCGAGACTGAGAGTGTAACACCTGAAAAAGAAAAGCAATATGCCATTAAATATTTTGTTAAAAGAGGATTTAAGGCACAAGTTAGAACTTTTCTTCACATCCTAAATAACCTCACAACTGATAGAAATCAGTCTCTGTTTGCCATTTAGTGATTTCTAAATCTTTATTCATTCCCAACTCTTCCTCTAACCACAGAGGAAGTAACCTATAGTCAGTGGTACTTCTTAAGTCCTTCTATGAAGAACTTACTACCATTTCTCCTTTAGGACACTCCTGTGAGGATACATTTGTAAAATGTTAAGAAAACATTACTTTTCCTTTCTTGACCAGCCCTCCTATAGCTTTGCTCTTCACAAAGCAGGGTTAACAGAATCCCTGCCAGAGTGCTTAGTTTTTCATCCTCTGCTTGTTGGAAAAAGTAGCTTTAAGAGTTACAGGTCCGGGGCACCTGAGTAGCTCTGTCGTTAAACGCATCTGCCTTCAGCTCAGGTCATGATCCCGGAGTCCCGGGATGGAGCCCCGCATCTGGCTCCCTGCTCAGTGGGAAGCCTGTTTCTCCTTCTCTTACGCCCCCTGATTGTGTTCCCTCTCTAGCTGCGTTTCTGTCAAATAAATAAAATCTTTAAAAAAAGAGAGAGAGAGAGAGAGTTAGTTAGTTAGTTACAGGTCCAAATGAGTGATTTTTCCTCATGCTCAGGTAAGCAGAGAATTCAGGAAAAGGGAGGCTCCAGCTGCACTTTACAGATCTCTGTGGATAACATCCAAGGTTCATTTATACAAAAAGAACCAGAGGGGCACCTAGGTGGCTCAGTCAGTTAAGTGTCCAACTCTTCGTTTCAACTCAGGTCATGATTTCTGATCTCAGGTTCGTGAGAGTAAGCCCAACATCATGCCCCACACTGGACTTTGCAACCAATCAATCAGTGCAGTCTGCTCGAGAGATTCTCCCGTCTCCCTCTTCTTCTTCCCCTCCCCGCACACACACTTGCAATCACAAGTGCACAGTCTCTCCATCTCTCTCCTTCTAAAATAAATAAATAAATCTTTATACTCACAGAACCAGAGAGGCACAACTCTCTGGAGACAGCTAGTCATGTCTTTACACTAAGATACACTAAAGATGTACTAGCTGAGGTTAGCAATAAGTTCGTTTTCAGTATACAACTGGTTTTCAGCTTAACGAAGTACACCTACATTACTATCTTGGAAACTATCAAAAAGCGTCTTTATACATTTTAAACTTCCAGCCCTAGAAGAAATGTCCATATATAAAAATAAACCACCACACAATATTTTTGCCAATTCAACAAACGACACTTAGCAACACTTCTTTCACAGAATCTATTTAAGACACTATTATGAATCAAGGCATTATTTAAGTAAACCAGTGTTGTCGGATATGACTTTCCTGTCACTGGCAAACTGAAAATAGTGTTCAAGTCATTTACCCAGGAACAATGGCAGACATAACTGATTAAAGTTTATTTTCCATCAAAAACAGTGACAAGCATACCTGTTTTTTCTCCTCCTAAAAGGTTTTATTAACACATGAAATCTGAACCTGTCACTCAGAAGCAAAATTCTTAGCAACTTCCATAAATTGTAGAGTGCTGGAGCTTTTATAAAGCCAAGCACTGCAAGAGAAGCAAGGTTAAATGACAACTGTTTAAAACGTGTAACTTTGTGCAAGTTCAAGGACACTCAGGAAGAACGCAAATGTTAAGCCAAGTATCCCTGCAAATTATTATATATACGAAAATAACCTAGAAAATAGGAGACTTTCTGATCTTTACTGGGGACAAGATAGTGATAAACACTAGGAAAGGCGGAGACACACTGCTTTAGCAAATCCTCTAAGAGTGCCCTATTTTTAGCTCCATGGCCACTGAGCTGATTCAGGTCAGGCCTCCTGCAGGCCCAAGACCAGAAGTGTAGAAAGGGAAGGGCCTATCTAAATCAGATAATTAGACTATTCCTAATTCAAGTCTCTCCCCCAACCTACCTTCCAAAGACTGCCATTTAGATTACTCTGGCTCCTTCTTAGAAATGATAAATTATTTTGATATTATTGGAAAAACTGTTGGCAAAAAGTAAATCCTTTTTTTTCCTAAGATTTTATTTATTTATTTGACAAAAAGAGATCATAAGTAGACAGAGAGGCAGGCAGAAAAGAGCAGAGGAAACAGGCTCCCCGCTGAGCATAGAGCCCGACATGGGCCTCGATCCCAGGACCCTGAGATCATGACCTGAGCTGAAGGCAGAGGCTTTAACCCACTGAACCACCCAGGCGCCCAAAAGTAAATCCTTTGTACATATTTTTATAGAGCAAATCCTTTAAGTCTGAAGTTGGTGTTATTTCCCTCCGCACCCCAACACACAAACACTGTTTCTTTAGCCTTCATGGCTACACCTTTAATCCATATCTACTGAAAAAAAGGAGTTTCCCGCAAAATTCATGGTATTAAGCTTTCTAAGGTCAGTATACTAAAAATTATAGTAACATAATTGAAGGGGATATTTTCTTATGCCTGATTTAAATCCTGAGATACAATAAAATGTGTTATATGACGTGAACAATGAGTTAGTTCTTAGTAACACTAACTTTGCCCCTTTCTACTTAAAACTAGAGATCCCCCTTCAATAAGAGAGGTTTCCATATAATCAAGTTTGCTAATTATGGCACAGGATACAGAAACTAGACATATTTTTCTACTTTGTTATGAACCAGAATCGGGATAATCCAACGCCAAATAAGCATCATACTTCCTTTATTTCCATTTGTTTCTACCTCCTTCCTCACCAAATTCTTGCTAGAGCTAACACTATATGTAAATAAGGGCTAAATGCACTTCCACCCCTTCGCTCTGCTTCCGGAGGTGCTGAGGAGTCCAGGGAGGCTGAGGCAGAAGCAACAGGGCAGATGGTTATCCGGAAAATTCACAAATGGGACAGACTGTTTATCTGCTAATAGTGAAGACTGGGGTGGGAGTGTGTGAACATATCCCACAACAACATTGGAACATCCTAAATTTCTAAAAATGAGAGAAATCTAACACTGAAAAAGACAGAGCTAGATTTGGGGAGTTATACAAAGAAAGCATGCATGACAACGCCTGCAACATAATGCAAAGCTGAAGTAATTAAATTAATTTCCCGCTTGAAAAACAGATTTTCTGGGCGCCTCGGTGGCTCAGTGGGTTAAAGCCTCTGCCTTGGGCGCAGGTCATGATCTCAGGGTCCTGGGATCTAGGCCGGCGTAGGGCTCTCTGCTGCTTCCTCCTCTCTCTCTGCCTGCCTCTGCCTTGTGATCTCTCTCTCTCTGACAAATAAATAAATAAATAAAATCTTTAAATAAAAACAAAAACAAAAACAAAAACAGATTTTCTGATATTGATGTGAAAAGAAGGGCCTCCGGAAAATAAATGGCTCGCCTTTAGAAGTTGAAAAAAAAAAATAGACCATTCTACAGTGTACAGATGTTAAATAAAACATTTACTCACAAACAGAAATTTTGAAAAACTATTTAACATTCAAAAGAAAGTGAGAGAGGGCGCCTGGGTGGCTCAGGGGGTTAAAGCCCCTGCTTTCGGCTCAGGTCATGATCTCAGGGTCCTGGGATCGAGGCCCGCATCGGGCACTCTGCTCAGCAGGGAGCCTGCTTCCTCCTCTCTCTCTGCCTGCCTCTTTGCCTGCTTGTGATCTCTGTCAATAAACAAATTTTAAAAATCTTAAAAAAAAAAAACCTCTCTTAAAACAAAAAGGTATGAGAAAAAAATTAAAAACAAAAACTCCACAGAGAGGAAGAGAAGGGAACTCTTAATCTAAAGAAAAGCACTGTGAAAGGTATGAAATACACATCAGGGCAGTAATATGAAACTTTTACCCAACTATTTCAGCAGCTATTTTTCAAATATAAGGATGGCTTTTGGTGACTGTATACCAACTACACAGTGTTATATAACACGGAAAAAGCTCTCTTTTAAAAGAAAAAATTCTTGTTAGAAAGTCATGTTTACCATTAGCAAGGAAAAATTCAGTCAAAAGCCTAAAGAATCCCCAACACCAGACTTTTAATAAGTAAATTATTTTTAGCATACCTTGCAGAGTATAACAAAGAACGGACTCTACTCAAAGACAATTCTTTTAAAACATTCTACATTTTTAAAAAGCTGACTTTCCCAAACTGCACATTTTTCCGCTCTTGATTCAAAGTTTACATCGACGGGCTAGACACCCCGACATTCCAAAGTCCAGTAGCAGAAAATACAACGCTCTGCGAGTAATGCCTGGTGCACCACCCCCTCTAGTAAACATCTGGCTTGTTGGCGTGAACGCTGTGCTTATAAAACCGAGAGAAGGTGAACGCGGAACAGAATGGGAAAATATCACTTCGCCCGAAGTCCCCAGCAATCAATCAACCGTACGCGCGCTCAACAGGCCTCACAGGTTGTCCTCATTACCTCTTCACCCGGAGGGACGACACCCAGTTAATTTACGGGTTTTTAAGTTTCGATTCACAGCTTCCAGACCCAGGGCAGCGTCCCATTCCTGCGTTACAATGGACCGCTGTGACGCCAGCCCGGCCGCGCGCTGCCCCGGACGTGGGCGGCCTGCACAGGGGCCCGCCACCGCCTTCCCACCCAGTTTCCCCTCGTTTCCTGCCCCATTACCTGCTCCGCCACGGCACGGAATAGGCACGACCCGTCCTTGGCGACCAGTTTCCGATACAAGCCCAGTTTCCGCAGATAGGCGTCCATGGGCGTCGCGTCCTCGCGGGGCCCCGCGCCGCCCTGGTCCACCCCGTCGGGAGTGCCGACGGCCGCCTCCATGTTGCCGGTCCTACTGCAGGCCAGGCGCGGCGCGGGCTAGCCCCACATGGCCGCGCCCCCAGCTCCTCGACGCCCGGGCCTAGGACGGGCGGCGGCTCGGGCTCGGGCTCCGCGGGCGGCGGCAGACGCTGGCGGCCGGAGGCAGCGGGCGGCGCTCCCCGCGCGCATAGGGGAGCCCTGCCTAATGCATGGCTGTGCGCACGCGGCCGCCTCCCGGGTGACCACGCGCCCGGCCGCAACGGGAGACAAACTAAAGAAACCCCAAGCGTGAGAAGTCACTTCCCGGCGGCCTCGCTGCCCGGCTCAGGAACACAGCCGGGGGTCGCCGCCCCCACAAGTTTCCTCGTCCCGACTGGGGTGAGGCGAGGAAACCCCCGCCCCCCGCGTGCGCGGAGCCGACTCAGGGGAAGCGAGGCCTGCGCACCCGCGCGTTCCCCACCCTGGGAGCCGAAGAAACCAAAAGAGAAAGACGCGGCCCTCCGTTTCTCCACCTCGCAGGAAGGCGCTGGAGGGGCGGGGAGCGGCTGGGGGCGCCTGGCGGAGGGCTGCACCCTCGCAGCCCAGAATTTATTTTCACTTTCGGCCGCACAGCGGAGAGGACGCCGGGAAGTGTAGTTTTGGCGGCGGCAGGAAGTCGGCTTACGGCGGGCGGGGACGCGCGGACCGACCTACCCGGGGGAGGTGCCGGGCAGGCACGCGGACTACAAGTCCCTACAGCGCGGGCGCCGCCGCCGCCGCCGGGAGCCGGCTTCGCGCTTCCCGGGCACCGCGTCCGCGAGCAGGCCGAGGGTGTCCGCAAGCCGACGCGCGGCGACTTGCGCGCACCGCCCAGCCCGCCCGCTGCGCCGCGGCGCCGCGAGAAGTGCCCGCGCCCTGCGTGCGTGGAGTTGCCAGGGACACAGGGCGGCTAGGTTGGCCCTTTGTGTATTCCCAAACAGAGGGCGCACCTGTCTGCTCCCCTCCCCCCACACCTCTTATGGCGTTTCCATGGAGGTGGCTTTAACGGCTCAAGCAGAAAATAGAGCTAATTGACGAGGTCTTTTAGAACTGGCACCATGCAGGACGACACAAGCTGTCCATAAATCAACCGTGGACTGCTGATTCCTATTAGAAATTAGAAGTCCAGCTCCCTCACTATGGCAAGATAATGCCTTTGCCACAGACTTTGTTCACTCTGCCCTTGTAGCTGCGCACCCCAGCACGAAGTGACATCACTGGTCAGAAAATATTGTTTCTGAGAAAAATTCGTCTTGTAATTGCCTGATAACATGCTGGATTTGTCATGGGTTCTAGCAGTGTTTGAACTTTCTACCCTTCATATCTGAATGGCACGCTATGCTTTAGAAACCCAGGATTTATCCAGTGTCTTTGTGACACCAGATACTTTGCTAAAATACCACCTTATTTAAAATACAACCTAAAATTAGGACTGCTGTCCTAATTATCAAAATACGTGGTTAATCATAAATTGAACTCCAGTCTTGAGGCCTTGTAGGGCAAGAGAGAAGGAAAGTGTAGGGTTACCCTACGTTTCGACATGGAGTTAAGTAATGGGGACAAGGCAGGCTAGATGGTGAGAATCCAATGCAAATTACTGAAATTTCTGTCTTAGAAATTTGTTTTCAGTACTTTTAGTGCAAGCAGTTAATGATGCCTGCAGTCGGTTTCCTCGGTGCTTCTAATTTTGAATCCTTAATGTTTAAAGAGTTTAGGTCTAGTGCTGTTTTTCAAGAACACAAAAGTCACTGTTACCTAAATGAATTTCTTGCCCCAATATTAAATTTTGTATACTTTGTAGAGAAACACTTTGGAATCACTTTTTAGAAAAATCTAGTTTCAAATCGAATCTGTTGCTTTTCTTTCTTTAAAAATAATTATTTTGCATATATATGTTTCTTATTTCACTCAAAAAGAATTACACCAGGGTGCCTGGGTGCCTCAGTGCGTTAAAGCGTCTGCGTTCAGCTCAGGTCATGATCTCAGGGTCCTGGGGCTCTCTGCTCAGCCAGGAGCCTGCTTCTTCCTCTCTCTCTGCCTGCCTCTCTGCCCACTTTTGATCCCTCTCTCTCTGTGTCAAATAAATAAATAAAATATTTAAAAGAGAGAGAGAGAATTACACAAAGTCTGCCACTAATTACAACATGGCTTTTTTTTTTTTTTTAACACGTTTTGCCTTTCAGTGGGACTCCCTGCCTAGCAGGGAGCCTGCTTCTCCCTCTCCCTCTGCCCTTACTCACCCCTCTCATTCTCTCTGCTCTCTGTAAAAAAAAAAAAAAAAAAAAAGTCTTAACATGTTTCACCTTTTACACCTACAGAGGAACTCAAAGTAAAATCCAAACTGTAGAACCTAAATATTGAATTTCTAAAATGAGTAGATTCTATAGCATTAATTTTATAAGCTGCAGACTTTCTAATGTGCCAAAGAAAACTATGTCTTTTCTAACATTTATTTTAATATTCCTTCAATAAGCATTTCTAAAGCTAACCTCATATTCAGTATGTATTTATGGGGAATCTGTATATATCATGTTAAGATTGCATTGCTGAATGTCTTGAGGCCATATTAGAAATGTATATTTCCAGGAACTTCACATTTGAAAATTTATCAACCTTGTTTTGTAGTTGAAATGTTTCAGACCCTCAGGCAGCTCAGTCGTTGAGCATCTCACCCTTGATTTCCTCTCGGGTCATGACCTCATGCTCCAAGGGCAAGGGGAAGTCTGCTTGAGTTTCTTTCCTGCCGCCTCTCCCTCCTATACACACACTCTCTCTCTAAAATAAATAAATAAATCTTTTTTAAAAAAGGAAATGTTCACGATTACATTGCTTTGATTTTTAAAACGTCATTCGAATACAAAGTTTTGCTCACTTTTATATGCATAATAATTTCATTTTGGGGGACGCCTGGATGGCTCAGTGGTTAAGCATCTACCTTCAGCTCAGGTCCTGATCCCGAAGTCCCCGCATTGAGCCCCACATCGGGCTCCCTGCTCAGCAGGAAGCCTGCTTCTCCCTCTCTCACTCCCCCTGCTTGTGTTCCCTCCTAGCTGTGTTTCTGTCAAATGAATAAATAAAATCTTAAAAAAAATAATTTCATTTTGGGTGGCTGTATTTCAAAGTATATTTTTTTATTTTAAAGCTTATCCATATTTTAATCTTATTTAAATGTGCTTACATATATATTTTTTTAAAGATTTTATTTATTTATTTGACAGAGAGAGAGATCACAAGTAGACAGTGAGAAAGGAGGAAGCAGCCTCCCCACTGAGCAGAGAGCCCAATGCAGGCCTTGATCCCAGGACCCTGAGATCATGACCTGAGCCAAAGGCAGAGGCTTTAACCCACTGAGCCACCCAGGCCCCTTACATATATACTTTTAATAAAGTAATATCACCATCTTCTAAAGCCCAAAATTCCTTTGAATACTTCGAAAAGAAAAGGAAACTAGATACATCATTTATTGTACCTACCATGGCTTTATTTTCTATTACAAAAATTTAATTCACTGACAATATTATAATCAAAATAAGAACGTACATGATCATTTAAGTAAGTATTCTACTATAGAGCCTGACACTAAAGCGAACTTTCAATATTTTTAAATGAATTTATTAGATAGTAAGATAATAGAAGCCTGTATCAGAATTCATCAAAATTCTATGTCGTCTTCTAAAATTGTGGTTTCTTATCAGAAAGTTTAGAAGAATAACACATTTCCAACGTTTTCTACATGTGACATCTTGGCATAATTACTGTTCTTACTCCTGTTGAATGAGTGAAGAACAGCCTCATTATCAACTGGCTGCTTCTATTTCCAAAATTAGAAGTGAAACACCTGCTGTGTCTGACCCTGGGCCTGTTTAAGGAAATCCTTTAGGCATTTAGAGACCTAATCCAAGACAGACCCTCTGTATGCCAAATCCCCAAATATAGTTCACTGGTCAGACAAGGTTAAAGGATCCTATCTTTAAACTGGACCCTAATTTACAGAAATCCACTTTCAAAGGACCCTGTTAACATTAACTTCTGAAACTTTTTAAGATCACATGATTGAAAATGTTCACTCTGAGGAAGCTATTTGTGAAGAGCAAAAGTGAACCCTTTTTTTAATCTTTGTTTTTTAAGTGATCTCTATGCCTAAGTGTGGCCCAAACTTATGACCCCAAGATCAAGAATCACATACTTTGCAGAATGAGCCATCCAGGCACCCCAAAAGTGAAGAACTCTTTAAAGAGACATTTTTTAAAAAAATTTTTTATCTATTACAGAGAAAGAGAGAGAAGCACAAGCAGGGGAGCAGCAGAAACAGGCTCCCTGCTGAGCTAAAGAGCCGGACCTGGGGCTGGATCCCAGAATCCTGGCCTACGGCAGATGCCTAACCAAATGAGCCATCCAGGCACCTAAAGACTTGTGGTTTTAAAGATGTTTGCAAGTAAGCCTTTGCTTCTATGTCCATTTCTGTAGTAACTTGAAATATCGGCCTTAACAAAGTCCTTCATGAATCTTTTAACTCTTTAATACTACACATTCTTAAGTAGCCAAAAATACTTTAACACAGCACAAATTATTCAATTATTCTACGTTTTCCTAGTTCCCTGAAAAGAGTCCAATGAATAGTGGATATGGGATAGCTTCTCCCAAGATAGCAAATATTTCTTCTTACCACAGGAAAATGTTTCAAGAGCCTACTCTGGGGGCGCCTGGGTGGCTCAGTTGGTTAAGCGACTGCCTTCGGCTCAGGTCATGATTCTGGAGACCCGGGATCGAGCCCCACATCGGTCTCCCTGCTCGGCAGGAAGCCTGCTTCTCCCTCTCTCACTCCCCCTACTTGTGTTCCCTCTCTCGCTGTGTTTCTCTCTGTCAAATAAATAAATAAAATCTTTAAAAAAAAAAAAAAGATCCTACTCTGCTAGCCTTGACAGGAAAAGGCAGCCACTTTCCTGTAGTTACTTAGAATTTTTATTACTTTTTTGCTCTGGTTTAATATTTATCAAACTTAATTCAAGGACTTACCAAAAAAAAAGAAGAAAAGAAAGAAAGAAAGAAAGAAAGAAAGAAAGAAAGAAAGAAAGAGAGAGAGAAAGAGAGAAAGAGAGAAAGAGAGAAAGAAAAAGGGAGGGAGGAAGGGAGAGAGGGATGACAAATGGACGTGCCCCTGGTGCCAATTGACAAGCAAGTGGCAAGTGCACAAATCTAGAGGAGGATCTTGCAAGAAGTTCGGTTGGAGATCCCAAGAGGTAGGATGGCTGTGTCCTTTCCATCCTACTTCCCAGGCTCCGTATGGGGGAGCATCTCTCACTGGCCATTTTAAGTAACTATCCCAGTGGTTCTCTGCTTGACTGCTCTGTAAGATTAAAGCAGGTGCATGCCATGAGACCCTTGCCCAGGCCCAGTATGAATACATAAAGGAGAGGAGAGAGAATGCCCATCTGTGCTTCAGGGAATAAACTGAGTGAGTTCCAAACCACAGTGCTTGGACTATAGTCCTAAAACCTTATTATCAGCATGATTGGAAGAGTCAAACTATGGTTTGGTTTCCTAGCATAGCTGTTACTTTCTTGTGAGGTGAACACACGCCATGCCTGAGCTGGAAAGACTAAGCCATCTCACAGTAGTCTGCCTCGAGGCTCTTATACAAACAGCTAGTCAGAGTCCCTCATCACTCCAGATAAACCTCCACACATTTCCAGTCTTTTTTTACCCCTCCTTCCACTACCATCTCTCAGTTCCCACACTCACGAAAGCAAACTCACAAAATTGCATTGCAGAGAATTAACTTTAGATCTCAGTCGGATTATAAATTCTTTGTGGTTTTGTAGAATTTAAGATTATTTTGTATTTCCCAACTGTCTGAGAAAGGGGTTTTATTTTTGCATATTTAGATGAATATTTCATTATAAATGGAACACATATTCATTAAATATTTTCATGTATTTCCAATTAATCTCTCAATGAGGAAAATATTTAGAATGAAATTTTATAATTATGCAAACTATATTTGGGGTCTAAATATTTGGTCAAGACTATATGTTAGGCTGGGGTGCCTGGGTGGCTCAGTAGGATAAGCATCTGCCTTAGGCTCAGGTCAGGATCCCGGGATCCTGACACTGAGCCCAAACTCGGGCTCCCTGCTCACTGGGGAGTCTGCTTTTCCCTTTTTTTTTCCTCTCTCTCTTTTTTTAAGATTGTATTTATTTGACAGAAAGAGACGGATAGATCACAGGTAGGCAGAGAGGCAGGCAGAGAAAGAGGGGGAAGCAGGCTCCCAGCCGAGCAGAGAGCCCGATGTGGGGCTCGGTCCCAGGACCCTGAGATTATGACCTGAGCCCAAGGCAGAGGCTTAACCCACTGAGCCACCCAGCT